>KK499997.1:38009-56890 GCA_000688715.1 Glossina pallidipes | reverse complement strand
AAAATTTTCCAAAAGTTTTATTTTAACTGAATTTTGACTTAAATCCCTTCGAGACTTCGTTTTATAGAATTCTGTTAAGGCCTTAACAGAGCTCTGTAAAGAAATTTTTGTTTGTGTCTTTGCTAGTTATATTTAAATATAACTTCACACCCTTAATTTTTGGGATATACGGAGGAAACTTTGTACATCGACATGTTTTCGATGGTTTGTATGGGACAACTCCCTATGTAGCGCCGTATATTGAAAAGTGGTAATGTGAATAACTGTATGAAGCCAAGTGGTATAGGGTATTTAATGGTGGGCAGTGGCCCGTATTTTTAGTATATCGAATATGATTGCGGGGGATTGAAATCTTTTTGCTCAATATGACTCCCAAGTATTTAAGATGATCAGGAAAAGGAATTCCATGACCTTGAATTGTCCAACTAAAAATTTAATTGAATGGTTTTGGAAAGAAGTCGATTAAAGTAATTTCACGCAATGACCTCAAGCGAACAAGAACTTTATCACTCATACCAAGAAAACCTTTTGTATAAAATTCACCAGAATATCAAATAACTGGCAAAGGAAAACATTCCAGAGGTCAGATTCGTAAGTAAGGGATATGTGATATTTCCTTCCTATTATCGCAGCTTAAGGATATTAAATTAAATGTTGTTTTAGCTGAAGAGTTCTACGTGTTACGATGTTTACAGTCTACAAACACACATTTTAAGCAAGCAAAAGATGAGTTCATTATAATGTTCAGCAAAATTGCGTACATGAATGGTATGGAATCAAAACTTTCCTTGGATTATTTAAGCTTGTACTTAAATAATATAAATATAAATGATTAATAAATGTTATATAGCTCTGCTGCTGTCAAGTCCCTTGTCTTTGTGTGTGTGTGTGTGTGTGTATTCTTGTGTAAACTATCACAACTTTATCAAAATCTAGAAAGAACTTGAAGATAATAAATAAGGAAATGATTACTATTCTGTACTGTTGTAAACTTTACCGTTACTGTTAAAATCTTGACTTTTAGAAACTATATATGTACGAAAACAAATATATTTACATTGGTTTTCATACAATTTCATACAATTTTATTGTATAAAACAAATGCGATGTTGTATCTGAGAAGAAAATCCATTCCTGTGTGCTTGAAAGCGTATTTAGCATAGCCTGTACATATTCAAAATGAAAAACCAAACCGTGATAGTGGTAGTTATCGTTTTGCTAAGGAAACATACAAAGCAAATGAAAATAAATATAAGCAAATAAACAAACAAATACGTAAACATTAACATTACTATGAAACACACTGTATATAAAGAATAAAAAGAGAAAAACGGTCTGGCTGGCAAAAGTGATAAAAAGTTAAGTTTTACTGTAGTACGTACGTACATACATATATATATATGTATGCTGAATGTATGTATGTATTTGCTTGTTGGCTATGTTTTATTTACATAATTGTCTTCTTTTACGAGTATGAATAACAGCCCGTAATAACAATTTGCATTTTAACTCTTACAATAGTATACAGTGTCCGATTCCAAAGAGGCGAATTTGCTTCCTTGCGTTTTCATTATATCCTTTACTTTATTTTACTTTACTTACACACCGTAAATATGAATTCATGTTGCGGAGCAGTAAATAAATTCACATGGAACGAGTATGTAATTTTCGTTTTAAATTCTTTTTAATATAGGATAAGAGCAGAACATGGCTAATGGCTGCGGAATTACAATTTCTCTTGCGGCTTTAAGGAATAGTGATTTTTCGAAGAAGAAATATGATAAAAATGTACTTTCATTAAATGTTTACTTTGTAAAGGAATTAAATCCACCCATCTCTTTCAAAAGAACAATAAGAAATACATATATATATATATATATTTTTTTTTTTTTAACATAACCTGTATTGACTACTTAACCACTTATTGCGTATATTACATAAATTTTATTAAAAAAAAAATGTATTAATTGTTGTTTCGAAACAACGTAAAGGTAATCTAGAAATAAATATAATACATCAGTCAATAAGTTCATAGGATAGCTAAAATGGCTGTAACTTTGTGTGTATTACGAACCATTTCTTTTAAAGGTTGGTACTATTTAAAACTCTAACGGTTTTGTCAATAGTCATTCTACACCTATACGCATCCTACAAAGTTACTGAGTGATGGATTACTGTAAGTGTCAACTTAAGCCAATTTCAAATTAAGGTAGACAAATATTTTTGCCGAGGTCTTTGTATAAAAAAAAAAATTAATTGTACCCTGCACCATTTGTAGTACAATGTATACTAAATAAGTGCGGACATAGGTAACATGCAGAAAGACTTAAAATGGACTCGCTCTTTCTTATACCGTTCGAGTCAGGAATCATAACCTCAACTGATCTTAGCCCGTTTGTCCGCCTGTCCATGTATTTTTGTGTTCAATTTGCAGATCGCAATTTTATTTTATCGATATTTTGGTGAAATTTGGTATAGTGGCGTACTTTAGCTCAAGGATGAAAATGGTTCAGATCAGTCAACTTTTTCGACTGCTCCCCATATAACGCTCTATTCCGAAAAATCGTTATATGGAAAATATTATAATTTTCAAAATTTCTCAGCAAAAGTGGCAAAAGTAGTAGCGGCATTCAAAATCGGTATGAAAACTATGGACTGGCTGGGGCAATTTTTGAACCCTCTCTCATATAACGAAAGCAGAAGTTTATACGACAAAAAGTATAATTTTCAATGCTTCATGATGAAAATTATTCAAATTTCCCGCATTCTTTATCCGAAAGTTCATCCCAAGCGGTATTTTGAATTAGAAACCTACCTACGAATATTTTTATAACATACATTGAAAATGTCTTACTTGGTTACTTGCGAGGAGATATTTTTTTTTATAAAACACAAAATAAAAATTAATGAGTTCACTATGCATCGGCCCGAATTCGAGTGATGATAATTGCACATATTATTTACTATTGAATTATAAGCTTACTCCAGGTTAACACAAACGAAGAAGAACGTATTCGATAAGGAGGGAATATATATACATCAGAATATATAGTAAATCCAAACATAATTTCCCATTAATTTTTGCACGAAATAAATAAAATCATGTAAGCACATATAAGTATTTGTCAGAAATATGTGAACATAGCACAAGCAAGCGTAAATAACCCCATTCTTCTTTATGTGTGTGAATGCTGAATACCGAAAACTGGCAAAAAAACTTTATTTAAACAGCATCCGAATGCATTTAGATGACTATTGTTGCTTAATCGACTTTCTTTTTCTGCTTAAAACGTGTAACGTGTTAAGTATCGTACCTCAGAATTGAGCAGTAGTTTATTTTCAAAGTGAAAAAAAAATGTTACCCAAAAAATTTGTAACAAAACAAAATTTACGCTTAATACTCAGAAATATCCGTTGGAAGCTCCATTAATTACGTAAAAGGTTTGCTAAATGATGTTAAACTTTTTTCTTGCGATAAAACAGTGGTCCCTCGCTCGTAGCGAACATTGGTAAACTGTCTCGTAATTGAAAATGTATGCAACGTATTAGAAAAAAAAAAAAAAAAAAACTAATTTAAAAGCAAAACCGATTAACACGACTAGAAGTTTTAAAAAATTATCGGGGATTCTTCATTGTAATATTATTTTGAACTTACGAACAGCAGTTTGTAACAATTTTTGTAAAGTAACTTGGAAGCGTAGTAAGAAGTGCCAGAAGAAAAAGGGGAAGTGTAGTGAAAAATGGGCTTTTAGTTCCCAGGTCAGGATTGATTCAGATGAAGGGAATAGATGTGGTAAAGAGGAAACATCAGAGAACATCGTGGTAGCAAGCCTTAAGTTTTCATAGTCGGTTTTGGAATTGAAAGTGGGCAGCCTCTTTTTGGTTTTTCGCCCTTGGGCCACATCTAATGGGGAGAATAGAAGATAGCGACTGAGGAGATAAACAGAGGCCATAGCAGTGTAATACCTAGCTTTGGATTCTCTTGTACAAAAGAGTGGAAATGACGAACGGAGATGGATAGTAGGTGCGCAATCATCCTTCTCGAGCTGCAAAATCTCGAAACTGGCGAAGCAAATGTATATGAGCAGACATTAGAGGGACAAGCGAAATTTAGGCTTATCTTAAGTCTTCCGTTCTATTGCATATATCCAATGTGATGTGGTCTCTGAAAGGTCTAAAATAAATTTTAATTGAATCGTGAAAATCGAGATCTCCGATATTTTCGAATGTATTTCAATTTTATGACTGTTGCGGGTATATTTAGCTCGATTGCACAATCAGTTGAGAAAACGTGAAAGCACTGACGACTAGACGTGAAAACATGAGTAAAAGGACTTGAAAATTATATAAAAAACTTTGAAAAAGGCTGATCCTGATCGGGATCGGGAGAGAGTTTAGAGTTTATGAATTTACTTCTTATCGGCATTAAATAAAGCTTGCAATATTGGGTTTACTATTAAACACTATTGGCAAAGGGATTTGCGTAAATTGATGCGAATTCGAACCGAAGGCTATTACGAATTTAATCTGTGGCAATGACTGACTATAAGAGTAAAAAAGTCCCATCGAGTCAATCTTTTCCGCATTTTCCAAAAAGGCAGCTTTCCATCTTTAGGTCTTATTTCATCAATGACAAGCTTACAACCTCTTAATTAGAGTAAACAAAGTAACATAAGCTCTTCGCTCTTTCCTCTTCTTAAAATATTCTGGGTAAAGACTTCTTCTTAAAATTAAGATGATTGTTAACTAGTGTAGTATTAAAAAGTCATTCCACGTATGCGTTCATTTACGTTGATATTAAATATATATACATACGTTAATGTTGGTTGGTATTAAAGCGTTGAGTAGAACAACACAGATACGCTTAACCAAACGTGGTATTAGTCACTTATGCGGATAAAATATGATACATAGGCATGCAGGGGTGATAATAATACGTAAGAGTAACAAAAGCTATATCACATAAAAAAAAAGCCATAAAATACAACGTACTTATACGTGTATACATGTACAGCATGATACATGTACACAATACAGTATTTTTGATATTTGCATGAGATGAAGAGGGGAAGTTTAACAATCACAGCAACACAAACAATAAATTATTATACGCGTTAAATTAAACTCGTTAATATTAATACAAATGAAAGTGATATTACATATGCACACACACATGCTCTAACATGTACATGTACATGTTTTAAATACAAATATGTATTTATATGTTTAAATCCGTGAATAAGTAATGTTAGGATTTTAAGTAGATAAAATAAAATTTTAGAAGAATATCTTCCCATAGAAAATGGCATAATTAAGTTAAGTATTGTAAAAAAAATTTCTTTCATGCTATTAAGACTTTTAAACTTACGGAATTTAGGGTAATTTATATGAAAACGTAAATAAATACATACATACATATAATCCTTCCTTTATACTATGTTATCTTTTAATATGTGTATATGCTTAAGGGCGCAACAACGATTTATGTAACGCTTTTGGTGTGTTTAGTATCTGCCCTTAAGGCTTGCTTCACGTAAACGCGTATATCAAGACAGACAGAGAGACAGGCCGACCAATAGAGACTCTACGTAAATTTAATCTAATTTGCTTTAATTATATTTAAATATTTTGTTAACCGGTTAATACGGTCCAGTTTAAAATTTTTCTGCCTTCGCCTGCCATTATCGTAGACTTTTACGTTGTTTGCTCTCTGGTCGTACATACCAAGCGAATGTTATTATGTAAAATCTTAAAACGATTCTAATAAAATATTTACTCTTTTCTTCTTCCTCGCTATCTATCTCTTTCCTTATGTGTGTGTATGTATGGCTATGCGTCCGTTTTTGTTATAATTTTTTGCTGCATTTACAAATTTTACTTTTTTTTTTCTTTTCCAAGAATGATGCTGTTGCTAAACGCACTTTGTTTAAGGTTTTTTTTATTTTTTAATTTTTTTATTTTTTTTAAGTTGGTCCCATTACGGCCAGACTTGCTGACGCGTCCTATAAAAGTATATATATAATATCTTCCTGTTACTTTGCTTAGATTTTGTAAATTCATTTAATATTAGGGGATGCCAACCGTAAAGATTCTCAAAAAACGAATAAAGATAAAATAATTGTTACAAAAAGTTTACGACTCTCTGTTTCTACACTTTGTTATCTATCAATGGGTGTGTCAGAATGGAATAGCATTTCAATTTTTCCTTTATTTTCTAATTGATTATGTTTTTGCTTTAACGGAACTTAGCGAGATTAGAAAAAAGCAACGCCTGAAGAATTAACGCTTAAACTCACAGTTAAGAAGAGCACTCTCGTCAAAAAATCTTTTCAAAAATATTTAAACAATTGTTACGGAAAATATATAAGTTGGAGAAAGGAAGGAGATTTTTCTTTAATGTTTTTTTTCCCAAATAATTTTTACTGGACCTTTTCGGAAATAGACTGAAAGCAATTTAGTTTTGGCGGACTACTGCAAAAGCCAGACGATAAATTTAATTTCGGAATAATTTATATTCCGGCGAAAATTTTTCTTTTCTTTTGTTGTCAAAAATTTTTGGTATTAACTGAACGAAACAATGATTGCATATTTAGCTTTCATTCAATATTTAGTATAATTAGTGCATTGTTGATGTTGACTGTGTTCTGCCAAGCTATAGAGCGCAAGGCGAAGATTGTTTATTGCCATTCAATGTTTTAAATATTAAAAAAATAGAAAACAAAATCAACAAGGATCTCAAGGGGTATTCGCCATGTCACCAAATTTACTTTGGCAGCTTGACATCTTACATCGTCGTTGAGTGTTCCACATTGTCATTAATGTGGATATAATGTTGATACAAAATATCATTGCATTTAGGAATACCTTTGATTTAGACAAAAGCAAAACGATACAGAAAAACTAAAACTGTTTCGTGTTTTTTTAATAATAATAATATAACTTTTTTTTTTGCTTTATCTACAAAATTTTACTCAACTACGTGTATATGTGTATACATGTATATATATTTTGTATATACAATTCGTATAAATGTATAAATATACACTTTTATATGCGTGCATTTATAGCGACTTTTTTTGGCATTCTTTGAAACCACCTCCATTGCAAATATGTTCTCAAGTCTTTAAGTTTTCCTTGTAAACTTTTTTCGGCAAAAAACTCTACACTTAATTGTTGAACGACTTGATTACTTTTTCAAGTGGCTAACTTTAATCACTAACCTTCGCTAAGAAGCCAAGTCAGTTAGAAATTTAAAGGGAATAAATTCACTTAAAAGGAAACAAGCAAGAAAGCTATCTATCTCTTGGATGTCTATCTTCTCATCCAACCATTCATCGTGTGTTGAGTGGTAGTTCTTCTATATATATATATATATATATATATATATACATATATCCGTCGATTCAAACAAGTGCTAATTGGAAGGAGTCAAGTGTAGTGAGTAAGCCCTATGGCCTCGTATGTCGTTTATTAGATTTTCCATTCTCTTCAAGAATTGAGTTTATATCGGGTTTTTTTAATAGAGAAAGCGATCACTGGTAGTGTAGAGGTGTCTGCTACTAGTCGTTGCATTACACCTTCACAGCCATCAATAGAACGCAATTTTTTGGTTCCATTTAAAGCAAAGCACTTTTTTTCTGTCAAAGCTATGGCACCTTGCGGTCGGCTTGCATAGTGCGTCTGGACCTACCTGTGATTTTTTGCGCTTTGGATTTTCAAAACAAATCCACTTTTCGTTCCCAATAACGACTTGATGAGAAAATGTTTTTTTGTATTATGAGAGAAAAAATTCCGTCGACGAATGTTTCTTTCACTTAACATTTTCTTAAGGTGCAACAAAGTGTCATAGATGTCAAATCTTTACTACTAGACACTGAGTCTCATCTTTTCCTCACATCATCAGTTCGTACTTGTGCACCAGATATGTGTTCGATTTTAAAAGCACTTTATGAACGTGAACTTTGGCTAGCAATAGACAAATGAATGAATGGATATATATATATATATATATATAGGAATGTCACGCTTTGATCAGAATAAATAAATTATTACATTAACATATTTAGATCGAGCTAAGGACGGGTCGTATGTACCCGATTATATTTTCCTGAAGGAGTATATTGCGACTTTCGCGTCCCATGTCGACTATATGCCGATATTGCAGTCCTTCCATCAACTTCCCCATATCGAGCGGAATATCGACATTATATTATTTAAAATTATTAAATGTTTTTTTTTCTTTCAAGTGTTAAATGTCTCGGAATGCTTTCAATTTTTTTTTATTATTGAGCAAAGGTTTATGTTATGGTTTACTAATGTGATGGATTTCTTCAGCTGCTTTAGCACACTACTACCTACAAAGCTACATAATTGAAATTGTCTATAAATTTTCGATCATTTACTAACCCCCCGTACGAAATATCTTACGATAGGACAGAAATCCGGTTGATTCGAATGCTTTGGAAATTCCTTTATGATACTTTCTTCTCCTATGTCTCATAACATAAACATATAACATAAACGTGCGTATTACAAGAATGTCATTCTTCATTTATATATTTATGTCACTCGTCGTTCAGCATTCCCTATGCTATCAAACACTGCTCGCAAACATGCACGTGCCCATCGAAAACTGCCCGTATAAGTAATAAAATGGCTTTTTATTATATGTGGTTTAATATTGTTATGTGTTGTGTGTGTGTGTGTGTGTGTGTGTGTTACATAAATAAAAATGCAAATGTGTAGGTTTGTCTTTCATGTAGAAATATTTATAACTTTTCCTCTTCATTTATTGTTACTGTTATAGTTGATTGAGAGCCATTACGATAAGATTTAAATAATGTTTGATAACATTAAAAAGCAACAATCGCTCATACGCATATCGAAACATAAATAAATAAATAATTTTGGATAAAATTATGAGAATTAAATTGAGTTAGAAAACATTATCCATCTAATCTAATAAGAATAAGCAGAAAATATTTATGACATCATTATTGAAAAGAAATCGAAGATTGCTTTAGAATAAAAGAGAGAACTTTTGGGTAACCTCGATGTCTGCATGCTTTTACATACAATCTTATGATACTTTGCAATAACGGAATTTATTTTATGCCAAATCAAAACATGATAAATGTTTGCAAATATATTTTTTAGTATTTTTTATCTGATATGGAAAACAAGTTATATATAGTTTCTTATAAACATTTCGAAGCTTTAAAAATATTCGCCAAAGGCTAGTTTCACTTTTTATACAAGAGAAGATTCATTAATATATGGGTTTTTAGATACAAAAATTTTTGTCACTAGAATTACCGCATGAGTCAATTTCAACTCTGCAAAAACATGTGAGGTCACAACATTTTTTGGTGAGGTTTATTTATATGAAAATTTTTAAACGTCTATTATCAAATTCTTTTTATATGGTTCTATATGGTCAACAAATATCTATTTCTATCAAAATGGATCAATCAAATTGACCCTTGCTTGTGGAATCTTTTATCACAACACTAGGACTCTAGTAGCTGAATATTTAAAATTTGAAATAGGTAACAGTTCCACATAACTACCCCCTGTTCCCTGTGTTCCAGAAATCACTAAAGCGCATTTTTATATCGAGTGGTTAGGCTATTTGACAGGTGGATTCCTTCCTTGTCCTTATTGTAGAATAGGTAAACGTATTCTCCATCGCCTTAAGGCTTAGAGTCATTTTATGAGTAGCTCGTCCGTCCGTATTTACTTGAAGCAATCGTTAACAATACAACGTTGATTTTCGGTCACTCCTAATGTAATTTTCTTTTTTGCTTAGGTTTTCATTTGAAGGAATGGATGGACTTTGTATCATCGCGATCTTTCTGTTTCGTCTTCACTTTTTTGTAATCGTTATTTGCGTAAATGTTCGTAGTTGATGGCCACAAATGATCAGCTTGTGATCAGGCCTGTTGTAAGGAAAATCTTCCATTTTCTCAGAAGTTTCATACGAAAAGTGGTTTAGAAGATGGTCCTATTCGATCCCTGTTTTGAATATACATTTAGTAAGCCAAAATACTAATTTTGGTTAATTTTCGTCAGATCATATTAAAACTCATAAATTCTCTCTGAAGAGAGGGCTTTTTATAAAGGATAGCAAAAATAGTCCGACTACATCCATTTTGGGGTGCGTCCATATGTCTGTGCACCACATTTCATTAAAATATCTTAAAAACGCTACCTACAAGCTCAACACAACGGACGTACGGACAGACATGTTTAAATCAATTTTGGAATGATTCAGAAAACAATTCGAAATCGATTCGCATAACAAAAGATCGTTGTTACATGCATCCGCACGAAGTTCTTATACTCTTAACAAAAATGGCATCAAAAAAGGGCAAAGAACGCGCTGGCAATAGGCCAAAATGTTTATCTGTTTTACAGTTTTAGTTTGCTGGGGACTTTGATGTAAAACTTGTTATATTTATTTTTTACAGCCAGCAAGGAATCCATCCAGTGTAAAAGTCGCTCCGATTGACCCCCATTTGGTGTTTTTCTTTTCAATTTTAAGGTAGAGAACTGATGATGTAAGAATCAAAACAGCGCCTGCAAGCGCATAAATACTTCTCAGTTCTTCCTTCTACTTAACAATAACAGTCACACACATATATATATGTATCGTGACCAATTTTAGAGAGAATTTATAAAATTTTGCGACTCACGCATATACATATATTTCTTCTATATAATTATCGTATAACCACCGGCAATTGCCGTTTATCAAAATTTGCAAACGGGGAACTAAAAGTAAACTTTAACAAGGACAACAAAAGCAACACACTTACAAACGTTGCAAGTTTTTCTGAGATCTCCATTAACAATAAGGCATAAAGTTTTGTACTTTCCTTTATTCCTTTCTTTACAGTCTTCTTTTGTTATCTGCAGTTTAGCCTACCCATCCCTTTTTCTCTTCTTCTCTTCTGCCCATGTTCTTCGATAATGGCAACAAGGATATCTTGAAGTTTTAAAATTGTTCTGCCAGTGATTGAGAATACGAATGAACCGAAACTATATATTTGGCAGTAAGGCTTATCGTATGTATTGCAGCAATAAAGTCCAGTAACGTATGGTCTGCAATTTATTATATGGATATTCATTTTAATATTTATACATATACGAGATTTTTCGAACATGAAAGCTTTACATTTTATGGTTTTATATCGTTGTCCAAAAATGAAAGAAAACAGAAAAGTAAATAAGTGAAAGGTATTCCAAAGTGAGTTGATATTTCCCTTCTTTCCTTATAAAATATCATTCTTTATTTAATCAACGTTAATATGTTTGCTTTGCGTTGACTGGATAATGATTTAAAGATCGTATATAAGTAAAACCTGGCAAGCGGCGATATTCGTAAAATCATACCGAAAATGTAAAAAGCATATATATACATATACATACATATATATATATATATATATATAAATGCACTAAAAATAAATGGAAAACAGCGTTATATATATATATATATTTTTTTTTTTTTTTTTTTATATATGTATAAATATATTTATATATACATATATTTATATATTTTTTATATGTTTTTTTTTTTTGTTTTTTATAAAAACAAACGAACCGAAAAATTTTTGTAGGATCTTTCCAGCTTTTCATTAAATGTGTTGTCGAAATTTGCTTTTATGCAACAAATCAAATCACATTGACTTTCATAAAATGGTTTCACTTTTGAAAAAATTACCCAAAATCTCTAGTACTATATGTAGAATGTTTGTCAAGGATTTTTAGTTAAGTTTTTCATTCCCAGAAATTCCTCTACAAGAACAACAAAAATTGAAGTATCTCCTCTTTGATGAATTTGAGTTTTACCCAGCATAGCACATAAACTGCTTAGTTAGTAACGTTATGGCAGCTCTTGACGGCAAGTTCCTACTCAGAAGCAGTTTTGAGAAAAGCGGCATTTCTTGAACTAAAATACATTTCATATCCAACTCATTGGATAAAACGAAACGAAACTTGTACGGACGATGAATGGTTGGTTCTTCGCCACAAGAAAATATAGCTTTGCTAAGGCAGTTCGATAAATGAAATAACGCCCATTAATGTAGGAGCCAGTGTTTCAATTAGATAGTGTGCTCTTGAAGGGGGTACCCGCACCGATTCATGCGATTTGCTACGAAATCGAATCCTCTATTTGCCTACTTTATCACAAAAACACGACTTATTATATTTTTGAGGATCATTTACTGTTTACCTTTTGGCAGCAAACAATGCGTCTAACCAAACTCCCAGTATGGCAAATCCTGTCATGATAGTATCCTCGCTTAGTTATCTGACAGATAGATGTCGCATTATTTTTACAAGAAACAATCCGTCCAGACACGCCTCCCAAATTTTCACGTTATTATGATTATTTGATTGATTACTGTTTGCGAAAAACCTCAATATCTTCTGTTGGTTGATTAAGCATTACTTCATTTTTGGATGAATAGCTTGAGAAGTGTTGTAGCAATCCTTCTTCAAAGAAAATAACAATTTTATAGATTTTAACCTCCTATTTACGGCTCGTACGGGCGCCAACGATGCTGAGTACATTGGACATTTTTTCAGTATTTGCTAAGCCAGTGTTTTATCCTCACATTTTTATCGTACATTATTTCTCTAATACTTGCAGTTTTTTTTTTTTTTTTTTGGTTTAATTCTTCCTGATGAGTGGTTCATGGGATAAATTAAAAAAGTATGAAACTCTACATAGTCTTCTTTTTTAATTCTTCGAAGTATTAAATATGCTCGGATTTAAAAACAAACAAAAACGATGTCCCATCCAATGCTTTTCAACAATTTCAACAATGCGAAATTTAAGATAAACTGGAAACAAAACAAAAAAGTTTTTTCTTTAACGCAACCAAACCAATCGCAATCGAACAAAAAACTTCCAGATCAGCATATGAAAGCTCATACAGTTCTTCAAAACAGAAAAACTCGTTACTTTTGGAAACCTATTAAACGGGATTTGTCAAAATGGATACTTTTTCTCTCTAGCTACGAATGGCTAAGTACATAGTTTAGTTGGGAAGCAATTTTGAAAAATTATAACCGAATTTCTTGCCTTGACTTACACAAAGTCCATGAAAAGAGGAAAAAAACTCGATGTTGATTTGCTTTTTCTTCTTTAATAATAGATAAATAGGCGGACATAGTTGTTAACGTCTAGAATATTCATAAAACGTATGTAAACATCGCCTTAAGATGGGAGTATTCTTTCATACACTTTGGGACCCCCCTTAACACATACCGCTGTACATTAACTACATATTCTAGGTTGTCGTAAAGATCCGAGAGTTACATTTACTTTATTGTTATGAGAAATTTTAAAGTTTACATTAACTATTTTATCAAATTTCTTGCATCTTATTACACACATACCCCCAGACTAGTGCATGTGCTCGCCCCATACTTTGGTAAGATTGTTAAAATTGTTGGTTATTTTTTTTGTGTGCACTATTCCGTCCACACACAAATATGCTATAGTGTTTTTTTGTTGCTCCTCTTGACCAGAAGTTAAAACTTTTTAGTTTTTACCAAAATTTTAAAACTTTCTTTGCCACAGATTGGTGTAGAAACCTAACGTTTTTCGGCTTCCGGTGATGAAATAAAATTCCATCATCAAATGTACCGATATACAAGTGCATATATTTCTGTTTGTATGCATGTTTGCATGTACATATCCTTGTATTTATCCATGTATTTATATATATATATATTTATATATATATGTATATGCAAGTTGTTATTATTTTGCCAAGTTTTTCCTAAAGCTGCTTTTCTTCGTACGTATGTATATGTGTACGTTACAACAAGAAGATTTCGTTGAATTACACAGAACCAAATTATTTGCTGTTATTATTATTATTATTGTTACTATGATTATTATTATTTTTAATTGTTTCTAATGGGATCTTTTTCGCTAATGATTTCAGTCATCTTCCTTGTCTTGCATTTAATTAAGTAAATTTTTCAAACGCATAAAATCTCATTTTTCAGTAGTTTAACTAGAAGATAAATCTTTCTCGTGCTGTTTCTTCTAGTTTGTTGTCATCATCTTATCTTATCTTGTTATTCTGTTTATTTGTTTGTCACCCGTACGTACTTCTAATTAAATTGTGAAAGTAATTATAATGATTGCTGAAAATTCGCCTCATAATCACATAATCTTAGAGGGATTTCTTTAAACGCAAAGCAGTTAATTAAATAAATATTACCACACTATGGTTGCGGTATATAACGGACCAAGTAAAACCATTAACGGCAGCAGCTGATGTCTTTCATCATATTTATACCTCTCTTTCTCTCTCACTCTATCTTTCTATGGCGCACTTAAAATTCAATGAAAATACTTGTCCTCGTACTGGTTTCCTTCGAAATGTAAAGAAACACAAACAGATGCATTTCCACACTACCAACGCATATAGCCATAAAAACCACAAGTAGTATTAAAAGTTATTGCTTTTATCAAAACCATCATCATCTCATCATATTTAGTTATCTGAAGTATAGAGAGAAAGAGAGAGAGAGATTAAGTCGCTGCGTTACTTCGTTATGGTTCGTCTCGGGGTAGATCGCTCTAGATATATATATATACATATATATATATATTTACATTGTGTGTTTCAAACACTTTTGCATTTTAGGGTCTGTTGATTTTTACTTGTGTGTTGATTTTTACTTGTTATTTTCAAGTAGGAAAGTAAAATGAGTACATACACATATATATATATGTATATGTATGTACAAAATATTAACAAGATATTAAGTAATGCTGCTAAGGTTTTTGGGTTTGCATTCTATTCTCTCTCTCAGTTGTATTTGTGTCAACAGCAAATGTGGCTCATTGAAAAGTGTATTGTAATTAAATTTAATTTACTATCTTGCCATAAACATGCGAACACATCGTTGACGCATACTTGCCGTCCCCGAAAGTAATGCCTTCATAAGACATTTCACAATTTTATAGAAAATTTAATTTCTACACTAAACATTAAGTGCGCACACTTTTTATGATAATGACGTAAACTTTTCGCATATCGAGAATACTTTCAACATTAAATATTCTCTCAGCATTATAAAGAAAATTTTAAATAAAGTTTGTCATTGGTTCTCTTACATATGTATAAATTAACCTATTACAAGGAAGTTTTCAAATTTTCTAGAAAAGATTTGGAAAAAAAATTCATTTAAAAATTTATAATAATTTTAATTGACAAACAATTCTATTGTTCTTCAAAGTGAGCTTTTCGTTCTCGAAATCTGCAAAATTCTGATCGGTGGGTGGGATATACATATACTCTATATTTGTAACGTCAACATAGTTTATGAACGTGACTCTAGATACAGTGCAAGATATCGAAGTTTTATTATATTAGTCATGTCTTAAAACACTTCTATTAAGTTTATGCAGAGGCATGCAACACAACATCCGGAACGATCATCAGAGAGACAGTCGTGCAATGAATACCAAATAATTGATGAAAACTTTGCAGAGTGCTATTTTCTTCTTAATATCGTAAACCACATTTATTTCTTACACGATTTTTATGCGCACCATAAAAAGCCAGCAACTGTGCATCCAGGATATGGCGCATGAGAATTATAACTACCGTGGCAGCGCTTGGTTATTAAAATTTACGTAGTAGAACAAGGTCGTGTATAGGAAAGATTAGCTTTGTGAAATGAATTCTATCTGAAATGAATTTTCAAGCCACAATTAGGGATCGTTGTTTTCAATAAGACAGGGGGACAGAAACGATACGAATTTATTTGCACAAAACCGTTGAATTTGCTTCTTTTCTCACTTTTATTTTCGAATCCTTTCAACAAAGCAAAGTTTTGTAGCATTATCGATTCATCGTATTCTACTCATTTATTAATCACTTATGCTAAGTTTACACTTTCTTATATTTCCACATACTGTAAATCTTGTTATAACCTAGTTAAGATAAGCTACTTTAGTTATAATCCATATTAAATGTAACTTTAGTAATAATTTAGTTTAAAACTACTATTTTGCTTAAGCTAACGTAATAATTTATTATATAAGACACTGACCACAGTTTAGTTGAGTCAGAATTAGAGTCAGAATTAAAGTCAGACTTAAAGTCAGAATTAAAGTCAAACAAAGAGATTTATAATAAACGTCAATTCATCGGAATCGTTATTGTGTTTTCACTACAGTTTTGTCGAATTTTGCACTTGGCTGGGAATGATTAGCGGTCTTGACGAATTGTGCGAAAGTTATTCCCACGACTTTACGATTTATAATTTAGGCCGCATAAGCATTTGCGTCATAGCTTTCTCGATAGTATCTGTGCGGTGAGTTTCCACGTTTTTAGCTCAATTATAGAATGCTAACGAAGGCAGATTGCAATGCAAAGTTTGAGCAAAGTTATCTCGATTCAGCAAAAATGCTTGCCCTGAAATATTCAATAATTTAAGGGGTTAGATTATGGACTATGACTAAGGACACAGTCGAAGTGGAGGCTTGGGTGATAAGCCATTCCCCCTTAACTTTATTTAATAAGAAATAATAACCATTTTATTGATTAAAATTGAAAATCTTAAACTTTTCATTACGCTTTGCCTTCCTTTCATAGGTTATAAGTCTAGTTTTATGAGTTTTTATAACTTTGTCACAAGTTTTGGTTGATAAGGACTCAAGTTTAGGTTTTCGTTCATTCATCAGCAGATGCTCATTGTTTCAATTAAAATTTTTGTTGTTAATAAGGTTTTTCATAATTAATTCTTAATCAAGTGGTTTTTATAATGAATCCCCTTCATATCATACATATTTTAAATGTGTTTTGAACAATGATTTGAAAAGTTATTGTTGTCATGTTATCATTGCTTGAAAGCAATGAGTAGTAATAATAGTAATATTAATAATAAATAAAGTGCTTTACGGGTTTAAAGTTTTAAATGCTTTGACTTAATTAGATTTCTAATTAGATCAGAGCGCTAGGAAATTAAGAAAAATCTAAAATGATAATTAAAGTGTAATAGCATTTAAGATAACCACATCAAGTGGTGGAAGCAGAGGACATAAACTGACCTTTTGCTGTCCGCTGTCAGTCATATAGCTCAATAAAGAAGATGTTTATACTATTCACTCAGTATATTAAAAAAAACCTTAATCCGCAAGGCATCAACTTGACTATAGCTTTTCCTAATATCAAGTATTAACGATATTGATTGATGAGAGTAACCTTATATTCAGCGATGACTTAAAATTTGCGAAAAGCTATTCCAGTTCATTTCTTAGTTATCTTTTTTAGTTAAGTACGCTATTAAGATTTATTTCAAGAAATTCATATATGCCCGACACGTGTACATGCATAAAATACGCCTAAATGCTCACGTGCCGTGCGCACATTCAACCAAGGTATTCGTTCATTCATATTCATCGCTTACATTCATATAAAAGTCATAACGATCGAAATAGCAATCAACGACGCACATCAATGTCTAGAAGAGCGTATACAATAAAAAAAAGAAAATAAAATAAATTTATATTCAGTGCGTTTTACCAGGTTTTAAATGTTAAATGATTGTAATTGTGTGGTGCGTACGAGAATTTTCTTTAATCTATTGAAAGGTACCGTTTTACTTTCTCTCCATTTTCTTTTTGCGTTTAAATAGATGATTACATTGAATTCTTGCTATTACTTATGCATGAATTTAAGTTACGTTGTATTAAAAAAAGTTTTCGTTTCATTTCTTACAGTTGTTGTGCTTTCTTTTCTCTCTTAGGTAAGATAATGAAAGGAAAAGAAAGAAAGAAATTCATTTCTTAAGAGGGAGGTGGCGAAAAGTCTCTGACAATTTGAAATTTATGTGTGCTTTACAGAGCACGTTAAAGATTCCACCTCCCTACAAGGGGAAGAATTGATAAAGTGAAATATTGTTGGCATAGATTCTCGTATGTATGTATGTATATGTATCTTAAGCCATAGTATACAAATTTTCTTTAAAGATCAAAATTAAAAAAATACCCTTGTACTCTTAGTGCAGCAAGGGGGCAAGCAAGCAAGTTATAAATAGTTTTCAGTTTTAAAGTTAGCTTAAGCGTGTAATTGCAAAACAAAACCTGTAACACTGTATATATATATATATGTGTATCTATCCTCATATATATATATATAGATATATAAATATATAGATATAGAATATATATATATATGTATATGTATAGATTGTAAATTAGTAAACTCTAAACACGAATAATACCTTTAAAGTATACTTTTCTTTACGGCCTACACACATACATGTAGCTGTTGCAAACTGCATGACAAAATGAAATACTTAAGAAATTTTACAGAACATTGAAAAACTTTCGTCACGTTCGATGCCTTCTTTTGTAGAGTAACTGCTGTAGTTATGCTATTTGTGTGTGTGTGTGTGTGTGCGTGCGTTTTGCTCAGCAAGCTGGAGGTAGAAAATCTTCAAAAGATACTGCTGATTCTTAGTGGCAGCAAATACGACTTCTATGTACTAAAAACTACCCCCCACACATTTCTCCTGCCAGTCTCTCCCGCGGGGGAGAGGCTTCCGATGGTGGGACCTCAGTGTGTGCGTTTTGCTCAGCAAGCTGGAGGTAGAAAATCTTCAAAAGATACTGCTGATTCTTAGTGGCAGCAAATACGACTTCTATGTACTAAAAACTACCCCCCACACATTTCTCCTGCCAGTCTCTCCCGCGGGGGAGAGGCTTCCGATGGTGGGACCTCAGTGTGTGCGTTTTGCTCAGCAAGCTGGAGGTAGAAAATCTTCAAAAGATACTGCTGATTCTTAGTGGCAGCAAATACGACTTCTATGTACTAAAAACTACCCCCCACACACTTCTC
>KK499997.1:0-37608 GCA_000688715.1 Glossina pallidipes | reverse complement strand
TTTGCTGGCAGTTAACCGTTCAAATATCTCCCTCGGCTTTATTTGGGGTCTGCCATTCTCGAACCTTCTGCAGCGAAAGATGATATGCTCGGTATCTTCGTTCGTTTCCGAACATGCCGGGCAATTTGGAGAGTTGTCGTGCCCGAACCTGAACAGGTACTTTCGAAAACGGCCATGACCAGTCAGGAATTGGGTGAGATAGTAATTCACCTCACCCTGTGGCCTTTTGATCCATTGAATTGCAATATATTTGGGATAAGAACGAACTTCCATCTTCCTTTCGTTGTTCTTTCCCAACGCGTTTGCCAGGTTTTAATCGACGCTATCCGCACTTGTTTTTTGATAGCCTCATGGGAGAGGGTGCTGATGCGGCGTCTTTCTTGGATGCGCCCCATTTCGTCTGCCAAGATGTCGATTGGCATGGTGCTGGCAATCATCAGGGCAGCATCCTCCGACACTGTCCGGAATCCGCATATCTGCCTTAGCGCACTAAGACGATATATTGCCGCCAGTTTTCGGTACACTGCCTTCACTGTGAGTGCACCGGTCCAAACTGGGCTTCCGTACATTATGACTGATGTTATCACCGTGGCTGTTACTTTTCGATTGGTGAATGTTGGGCATCCAATATTTGGCATGATCCTTGCTAACGACACCTGGATGCCTGCGGCTTTCTCAGCCGCGTACTCAATGCGGTGCATAAAGTGGAGTCGATGGTCGAGCATTACTCCAAGGTATTTCTGGGCAGGAGATGACTGCACCGTGTGCTGCCCGACTCGTATGGAGTACGTTTCCACGCTTTTCCGGCTGCTTATTAGTACCGCCTCAGTTTTATGCTCGGCTAGCTCTAGCCCCATCTCATCTAGCCACGCCTTCACTTCAACGATAGCCTTGTTAGCCCTCGTTTTTACCTGCGTAACACATTTTGCAACAACTGCGATTGCTGTATCGTCGGCAAGACGATAATCGTTACCCCGGCAGTAAGGTTCAGCTCAAGAATACCGTTGTACATTATGTTCCACAGAAGAAGGCCAAGAATTGATCCCTGTGGAACACCCGCCGTTATTTTGTGGGACTCTTTTCCGTCATTACTATCATTCTTATGAGGGATTTACGAATAATCACCCACCCCGCCGAATTGAATACATTTTTCACGTCTAGTGTAACGACAGGGCAGTACTTTTTATCACCTCTACTCCATCGATCTCTGAAGCAAGCGCTACGACATGGTTTATGGCACCTATCGTAGACCGTGCTCTTCTGAATCCGTACTGGTTATCCCAAGGGGGCACGCCTTTCTTCGACCACGACCAACAGGCGTTCGTATGCGATCCTCTCCAATACCTTGCTCACGGTATCTAAAACGCAGATGGGTCGGTATGACGATGGCTCGTTCAGTGGCTTATTGGACTTCGGAATGAGGACCAACCTTTGGACCTTTCATTCGCCTGGCAATGTCCTTTTGTCCAGACACCTTTGCATCATCATCATGAAGACGTCTGGCCTCCTACGTATCGCTGCCCTTAGGGCCTTGTTTGGGATTCCATCTGGTCCCGTCCCCAATCCTCTTGCAGGCCCTTAAAAGCTCGTCCGCAGTAATTGCTGGAATTGCTTCGTCTTCTCCGTGGAGGTTTACCAACACGTACGGCGGCCTCTGCGCAAAAAGTTTTGCTACTATCCGCCGGAGCGTGTGCAGGCGCGTGATTTGCGGCGTTCTCTGCCCTTTGATCTTCTTCAGGACGTTTTTATATGCCGTTTCCCACGGATTAGTATTGGCATCGTGGCATATCTCTTTAAAGCTTTTCCTTTTGCTAGCCTTTATGGCTTTCTTTAAGTCACTGCGCAAGTCTCTGTAGAGAGTGAGCAGTTCATTAAAGTTGACCAGCCCCTCGAGCGCTGCACTTTTCGTCTGACTTTCACGCAGATCCTCTTCTGCCTGCATTTCTTCTTCGAGGCATGGTCGCGTCACATTCTTGTACAAGCAGCTTTGGCACGTTTTTTTGGAGTTCACCAGCCGTGCCGTCACCCTTCTCGTAGGAGTCCATAATGATGTTAAAGACGTTCTCATCGAAGGATGAATCTCTCCACTTCGGCCCGGTAGTTTTGTTCCACCAATTTACTCTGTTCTCTCTGTTTTGTATGTCGAGAAAGATGGCCTGGTGACCGCTGTTTGTGTACTCTTCGCTCAGCGACCACTTGCATCTCGCCACTAGACCGTCGTTAATACAGATGGGGTCTACTTTTGACCCTTTTTCTGCCTTTCGAAACGTATCTCTCGCCCATCGTTCAGAAGAGATACATTCAGCACGGCAAAGGCATCCAACAAGCTGCGTCCTCTCGCATTGCTGGCTTTACTGTCCCACTCGAAGGCCCAAGCATTGAAATCCCCCGCAATTATAACTGACGGTTTCTCACGTGCATCTTCCACAAGTTCGTCTAGCATGCACTGCAATTCAGCTTGTGTCCTGCTTGGAGGAGCGTGGCAACTGTAGCAGCATAGATATTTAACTGTTGCCCTAACGAAGCCCCTGTGCTGGCAGTCCACATGCAAAAGTGCTATGCATCCATTTCTGCGTTCTTCTTATTTTCTGCACCGCCTCACCAAACTGACTTAATTGCGGTTCACCTTTAACCTTACGTAGCATATCCGCATAGGAGAGCCCGCCTTGAGCTGCTATGGCAATAGCAACGGGTCTACTCTTAAAAGATCTATTTAGCCGAGCTGCCTTTCGTTCCTTCTTCGGTTTCGCTCCGACTTTCACCCACTTCCCTTCCTTCGGTGGGTGATGGCCTTCAGGTACGTCTGCCGCGTGCTGTTCGGTAGTCTCCGGTATGGTGGCTACGTTACGACGTTGGCGATCGGCGTCTCCACATCCCCGGGCTGCTTACGTTTACGCGCCACCGGCTGCGCTCGCTTCGCCCCGCTTTCCTTCTGTAGCGGCGAGGTTTGCGAACCACCGCTCCATCACCTTTTGCGCGTATGTGCGCGGCGAAGTTTGGAGACTCTTATCACCAGTCTCCTTGCGACTAGTTCTTGCGGTGTCCTCTTCAATCCGGCATCTTTCATACATCGTTTTGATGCCGTCTATAGTGTCACGCATTTGTTGGTTTATGTGCCGCTGTTTTCCATCATTTTCCTGCAGCATCACCACCAAACCTTTTATATAGCCGCCCAGTTGTATGAAGGCTGCCACGTTCTCCCCGTCTACTGATGTCTGGTTTGACTTCTCGGGAAGTGTTTGCCCGAGATGAGGCAGCGTTTGCACGCCTACTGGCGACCTCATTGTTGTTCCACTCACTTTCAAAGGGTTCTCTTTGCTCAAAGCGCCGGCGTGACCCCTAGTGCCTGTTGGTGTATTGTTTTTTAGAGAATTCATTTTAATTTTGATTGGACCCCAACTGAGAAGCCGCTATCCGGTTCCGCTAGTGTAGTTGCTGTTATCTTTGCAAACAGTGAGGCCATGCAGTGGGTTGACGATAGCCCTTATGAGACTAGCGTTCAGTACCAGGTCCAGCATTAGCGAGGAGTTCTTCTCAACTTATGCTATACCCCCCACCAACTTAACGGTGCGGCCTAGAACGTACTTCCTAGACTTGCCATAATTTTAACGGGGCGGGGACGGTGTCAGCATTAACTCGAAAGCCATTTCGCCTGAATACCACTCCAATCTACTCAGGTAACGGAATACTGCCACCACCAGCTCGAACTCTTCAATTCCAATAGGTGTTCCGGTATGCCATAATCAAGACCTTGCCGGGCTCGCTCTTGATGCCTGTCTATAGGCTTCGTAGAACCGTCTCCCTCGGTGCTACTCCGACACTAAGAGTGGGGCGTACCTATTCAAAGGACGGCGCTTACTCGTCCTGTCACCGAAGATTCGCAGGGTTATGTGGGCTTTTCAGTCGCCCCACCTCCTCTGCCGCTCTTGGTCGGGGACTGCTTATTGGTTATTCGCAGCTAGCCTACCGATATACCCTTGTGTACATGCAGGCCGATCACAATCCGTCACCTATGACCTGTGTTATTCTTAAATTATTTTGTATATTCAATACTATGAACTTAAGAAGTTAACTAAAACAATCATTGTATTTACAATCGTGATACTTGTGAAATTATATAAAATACTTTAGCTAAAGGCGCTTTCAACTAAAGAAGAAGAAGAATTATAATTCGTATCTTTGATGAATATTTGAAACATCAATTTTCATATTTTGCTATTAAATCAAAAAAAGAAAAATTTTTTTTTTTTTTTATTCATTTAGAAGTTTTTAAATAATTGTTCCAAAACCTCTTGAGACTTTTAACTTTCTTTGGTATTCTTTCTTGTTTTTTTATTTATTTTTTTTTTTTCTATCAGAAAATAGAAGACAGTACATTGCAAGAATTTTGTTTAAATCTCTTGCCGAGTATTGTTACGCTATTTGTTTGTCCCTATTTTGTGTTCATAATGATTGCCTGCATAAGGATATTTAAATCTGTTTACAATTTATCTATCTCTCTCTCTTATCTTATCTTATCTCTTATAAATATCTCTCTCAATAATTTTAATAAATGTATTTTTCATTAGACGGAGATTCTAAATTGGTTCAGTCTAATTTCTCATTTCAAAAATCGTCCTCTCGCTGGCTCTTATTACGCTTGTTCGATTCACGTTGAATACACGTTCACAGACGTATACCTTTCTTTCTATATGTATGTAACTCATGCGACGGGTGCTCGCTCCCCATTGGAAGAATTACGAACATTATTCAAATATTGCTTTTAGACTTTGTTCCTATGCAGTCAGTTATTATAGGGATATAAAATTTCCACAAGTCTGCAATGCACTGATAGGACACGAAACGTGATGGTGCGGCTGATAACACGACATTGCTTTATATCGATACTTCCCTTTGGACTTGCAAAACAAAGAAAGTATGATCGTAGTCCCAGACCTATGGGCTATCCGAATGTTAAAGTGGCTATGTTGCGTAATGCCGATAGGCCAAAACAGTTACAATCCGAACTATGTCTGCCATGGGTGTCAGTGTGCCCACTCATAACCACGTCTTACGCAGAGTAACTCTATTTAATTTTCGCTGTTTGCAGCATGTCTGCATAAGAGCGGCGAAATGCTGACAATTGAAGACTATCCTTACGGAAATTTTCCAAGTAGGTGCAGTTACCACAAAATTGGAGGATCATCAAATAGTAAGATATTAGGTAGGCTTCGTTCTGCTTAACGGCAGGGCTTACACTGTGCCCAATGTCTCTGGTGCCACAGGAATCGTATAAATCCTAAAACTGTGTAGGATTGGCCAGCTAGCCGGGGGATGCTGGTTATAGTTTGCGCGTAGGGTCTTCGGGCTTCGTTGCATTAAGCCAATTCGACGGGTGTAGACGTTAAACGAAACAGTTGTATATTCTCCCATAAAATGAAATGCATACCCAGATATCTTTGTGGATTTTGTCTGTATAACAAAGGCAAAGGGGAGGGATGTTTATGCAATTAGGGAAAAGCTTAATAAACTTTCAATCTTTACTTAAGTCGATAAGTCATTTTAATATATTTACAGCAATTGATAGAGAGACGAGGACTCGTTTTAATTTGAATATTGATTTTCCTATTGTTGATGTTATTGTCACTAACAAAATATGGCAATTTATTACATTTGTTATTTTATTTATACCGGACGGAAATACACGCAAGGGAAGAGCTACCATCAATAAAGTATACATTGTTTGTTAGTGTAATATTATCGGTAGACTGACTGTCCTCACTACTTGATATCCTTCGATCAAAAAGTGTAAAAGTAAAAATAATAAAAAAATGTTTCACTTAATCTGCTTCTGCTACGGCTTTCATCTACGGGTGGATATTAAGTCAAAGGTTATAAACACAAGCACATCCCAAAGTTAATAAAAAGCTTTGACTGGCTTGTTTATGTGTTTTCTTAAGGATGGATGGTTGTACGAAATTCGTTACAAGACGATTCGTTACAGGAAGTTTTATATATACTTTTCATTTATTTTTCCCAGCCACTCTTTCTTTCTTTGGTTGATTTAAATTACCCGTTCAACTTTTTCAGTTGCTTGCATGGTTTGAATGAACGAACACACAAGCATTTGTTCTTTTATTTTTATTATAATATATTTTTTTTCTTTTCTTTTATTTTTTTTTTTATTTTATTCTATTTTATTTTATTTATGTACTTTATTGCTTTGTTAGGCGAAGAGAGAATCTTAAGTTTTGGCTTTGCCGTCATTTTAATATATATTATTTTAGCATTAGTTCAGTTTCTGTGGCATTCATTTTAGCCATAAATAAATATTCATGGCACACAAAAAGAGCTTCTTAAAGTTTCCTATACTACCGGCGAACTTACAAGTATAAGTAACTAAGAGAGAGGGAGAGAGAGAGAGAGAGAGGGAGAGAGAGAGAGAGAGAGAGAGAGAAAAGGAAAACAAGGAAAACAAGGAATAAAAAAATTTTCTCAAATGTTGAAAGTTATGTAATATAAGCATTTTGAAACTTTGCTACTAATTTGCTAATTACTTGGAAAATTTAAATGTCAAAAGTCAACGATGCCAAGTGAAAAGTTAACATCAGCGAATTTTCAACGTTTATGTTACTTACTAAACCATATTGAAAAACTCATTTTCTCACCTACCCTCGGCCATTTAGTTATTTTCATGAAAGTCAAATATAATAAAGGGAATGGGAATTTTATCAAAAACAATTTTGACAACTTTCCCCAGATATGTGCCATGTAGGTTGCAAACTGCCGGGTTTACCTCTTTATTTGCGTTCATGTGTATTTTGAGTTTAAAAACCGTTATGAGGTATTTTTATGGTTTGTATAGAACTCAAATGTGCATAAAACGGCAAAAATACCAAACAACTTAGAAAGAGATAGCATTTCTTACTTGACTCCACTGTCGCAAGACATGCGACCTTTTAATTTCAGTATAAAACTAAATAAAAGTTATAAAGTCGGGAATTTGTTCCCTTACGGAGTAATGCCGTCGCTATGTTCATCAGTAACAGGGTTTTCCATTTCTTCACAAATACTATAACCGTCCGTCGCTTAATATTTCTGCATCAATGAGAGACTACTTTGCGAGACTTATTGTCAATTCAATTACAGTACGTCAACCCGTTCCGTTTTCTTTCTTTTATTTTCCTTTTTCCTTTAATTTAACTACAAATCAAAACTCTTTGCGGTATCTACTTTTACGTCTCCGTTTGTCCATCACTTCATACTACTAGCTCTTAACATTTAAACTTACCAGGATCCCCATTTTCTTGCAGCTTTTCGAAGAGAATCGGTGCTGCTTCGGTAGCTCGATCAATAAGAATGGAAATGGCATTCACCATTGCTATCGAAGCTCTCTATGAAAGATTGGCGTTTGCAATTGTTACAATAATCACGTATAGGGATAACCCTTCTAATTTTCTAACTTGTCTTAACTTAGAACTTCAAAGTCTAGTAGTCCGTAAACATAACTTTAGAGCAAGTGTGGGATCGAAGCAAAGCATTTTAAAGAATGGGATTTTTTTATTGTTAAAAAAAAAAAATTAAATTTACTAAATAAATTACTTTTTCCATATGAATACTCATCCTTCTTCTCCTGTATCCACCACTGTAAGATGGGCGTATACGGTCAGAGCAGAAGCCGACTGTAGAGTGTAAATTGAACGCAACTCATTTTTTTTTTAAAACAGTTTGTGGGTTTTGATCTTTATTCGTTTTCACACATACTTTCCGAAACGCTCTACTCTTGGAGAACTTGGGAAATAAAATGCGAAAATCATAGGGATGGTAGGTATGCGAGATTCGGCTTCTGTTGAATATAACTTTTTTACTTGTTTTTTTTTCATTTAATTTTCTAATAGTAATGCTCGTGTTTTTGTCGCACTCTATATATAGTGCAGGTAAAGAGTTCCACAAAAAATAATTCGTATAAGATTAGCTTTCCTAACTTGACTTTACTGTCGCAGAACATAAAATTTTATTACTATATTGAAATCTAATTTCAAAACAACAGCCAGTAAAAGTAATGTAGAGAAAATATAGAAAACCCATATACAGCTGAATTCACTTACTAATCACTCCCGTTATCGTATGGAATATCATCTGTGGTTAATAACGAATACGCCGTGGAGTTGTTCTAAGGCTGCTTGGTATTGAAAAGAGGTTCAAATTGGTGAGAGAACACGCCTACTATGCAAAACTGAAAACAATTCTCTTTCTCAAAAGGAATAAATAATTGGTTTTTCGCGCAAATCCACAAAAATTTCACATATATTTTATGGACATTGCTGTACTTTATAAATGTGAGAGAAATCGATCATGCTTGCCCAATATTATAGCGTACTTTTTTTTCAGTAAGTGTATACACCTTTGCCCAGTTTCAAATTTGGAATGCACCTAAACATGCCCGTCTGTTCGTCTGTCCATCTGTCCATGTGCGCAATAATGTAGTATCTACGGCAAACACTCTCACGTTAGCGAAACTGAAGATATCGGCTATAAATTTGAAAAGGAATCTAAAAATGGCCCAAACCGATCAAAGGACATACGTACAATGCCCTAAGCAATAAAAGTTGCGAACGCTCCTTTCTTACTCATAAAGTACAACATATGCACCATATAAATTTCCACTTTTATTCTGAAAATAAAAACAATAATTCGCGCCCACTCAGTATTCAGAGTAAGCAAATTTCGTTGTTTTCCTTTTTTTTAGTATCTGCGAAGTTAGCCAATCATAAATTGCTAAGTTTTTATATTGAAAATTTTTAATGCTAAGACTAATGTTAAGCATTTTTAAAGCACAGGCATCTGCCATAACGTTATGGAGGGATGGTTTGTTCCTTTTTAATACATCATGGTTTACCTTCTTATATACAACGATAGGACGAAATAAGATCACGAAGAGTTTTGAGGAAATAGAATTGTACGTTGTTCGTTCCATAAACCACGCACGTAAACTGAAGCTTATTGATCTCAGTAATATGGTAAAGGGTTTGTTATATTTGAGTATGAGAGGAAAGAATAAAATCAATATATAAATTCTCACGATGTATATTTAATCAGACAGAAGAAGAATTTTGATGTTGAAATCTGATTTTAAGTATACCGGACTTGCCGTTCGTTTTGTATACACGTACCTTAAGATATACGATACCGATTGTCTATCTATGTATATATATATATATATATATCTATATATATATATATCCATTTATCTGGATACAGATATATAGGGTACATATACCAGTGTTTAAGTTTCTTTATCCTTTTGTCCGTTTTTTTTGAAATTGGTTGTTCTGCTTCAAAAGTTACGATAAGAAGCTAAAATGTGTGTGAAACTAAATATAATCAGCTGAAGGACATTTTAGACAAAAAAAAAAATAAAAATGGGCACCTTTCCTTAAACTAAGAGATGTTACAAATATTTCCTAGGCAGATTTAAAAGTTTGGCTGATATCCATGTTTAATGTGTTAACAAACGCCTTACAGTGTTTTTTGTATTTGTTTGAAATAAGGGATTTAGGAGATTCGCGTCCAGATAAATGAGGCTTTCTACTTTGTATACTCTCATCAAATTTAATTATTTTCCTTTTTGTGCTTAGTATGAACAGTGCCGTATCCCTTCGAGTACATCACACTAAACGAAGTTTGCAGAAATTCGTATGAGAGATTATAGCTAATGTACGTAGTGCTTTGCGAACAAAACGAACAGAATTTCAATTTCAATACGTCTCGTTTTACGTTTGAAATTATTGTTTTCGAGAAAGACTTGCTGACTGATTCAGCCTGCGAGAACTACTCGGAAGCTAAGTCAGGTACTGTGGTCCCTTTTGAAGACGACGTAAACAATCTTCTATTAAAACGAACTATTCCAGCATATTTCTTGTGCTGCACATGTTATGTATGTGGCGGTTAAGAAAAGATATATGGAAGGTTTTCAATTTTTACCAATATCGCCAGTAACTTGGGGAATGTCCGCCCCTACACGTGTAACAGAGTGATGGGCGAAAAGAAAGCGGGAAAAAGTCATAGATAGATAGACCGTAGTCCGCAGGGAAATGTGCCCGGTCGGTAACCAACGAGCGAACGAACGATTGAACGAGCACTCACTGTAGCTATGATCACACACCAAACCTAATTAAAAGGATCTAAACCCTGGCATTCAGTTAGTAACGGGTTTAACGAAAAATAATGAAGACAAACTTGATCAATATCTATCTCCAATATATATATTTTTTCATTTTCTTCTTAAATACACATTTAGAAATACATACACAAATGTGTCATAGCTTGCATATATATTTATATTTTGAGATAATTTTAATAGAAATGTTGTTTTTATTATATCTGTAAACTTTTCTATTTTTCTTTTCCAAACATTCCAAACCAAGATTAAAATGTTGAGATTATTTATGCTTTAGATTGTGTAAATTCCGGCATACAACCCAACCAACCACAAAAGCATAAAGTTATTTGCATGTAAGTGCATAAATGCCGTAACATATGTAGCATATGTTTATTTACATGAACAAAGGTAACGGCTTGGGCCGAAATAAATATTTACAACCGGCTGAAATGTTCAGCATTCATAAAACGGTATTAGAGAAATGTTGTAAATTGACTCAAATGCTTTGAAGAGAGGTAGAGATAAAAACAATAACAACAATGTTTCGGTTTTTGTTCGGTTTGTGCCCTTTTTTTTGTTTTTGTTGTCTTGTCTTAGTTTTTTTGTTAGGCATTCATTCAGTTTGCACTCCCACGTTATGTGGGGGCATATTTATATATATATGTACAAATGTATGCATTCCTGATGTTTGCCATCAGTCGTAAAAAGTGACTATTAAAACAACCGCCGCTATTAACGGCTTTAGAGGAGTAGTGAAAAAAAGAAATGGCAAGCAAATATAAAAATTCACATAAAAATAAATATGAAATGTCGACTGACTGCTGCTGTTTTTTTTTTGCAACAGTTATTGCTGTTGTTATTTACGATTTCGCCCAGCATCATCGGAATGAAGTATAAAGCTATTCCATACATACAACCACATAACCATGAATTTGTAATTGGTTTGCATATTTATATACACACGTATATATATATGTAGTTTCGCAAATCCTTCTGAGACATGATAGGAACAAAAAAAGAGCAAAAGAAACGAAGAGATGAAAAGAGAGAGATAGAATATCAAAGAATGAAAATAAGTTTGCCAATGTTAAGCGAACCAAAATCAACTATATATCTTACCATGTATACGTGTATGTATTTAAGAAAATAATAATAAGTTTTCTACTCTTTCTCGTGTGTCGTTATTGTTTCACGACCGTGGTCGCATGCATATATATGCAGGAGAATATATCCAAAAACTATTATAATATATGTGTTTGTGGCTTTATATGTTTGCTTATAGCACGTAATAGCTAGCAGTAGGATCAGACTATTTTCACTACAATATCAGATTATATATGTTAAACATAATATACATACGTATATCCAGGCATACATACTAACACACACACACACACACAAGTAATGTGCAGTCATTTACAAGGATGACTCAGAGATATGTGAGCTTTGAAATGCGCTTTTTATGCATAAGGCGGAGTCAACCAGCAGCTCATCTACGCAGATAGATGGGTGTATGTGTGTGTGGTGGTACATTTTGTACACAAAAACTTACGCATATTCATAGTTTATGAATTTTGTAGTTGGTATGTTTTCCTGCAACCATACATACGCTACTTACTTACTTGCACTTGCATTACATTTGCATAAACAAATTTCATGCATTGACATTATGTTTCAAAATCTATGCACACGCTTTGTGTAAGAGTATGTTGTATGGATAAAAATGTTTAAGAAGGAATTAAAATCATTGATGGCATTCATATGTTTTGTTAGATTGCACTTGGCTTACTTTTGCTTATCGGTAAGATGTTAAACGAAATCTTTGTTAAGAAGGAGTTTTTACGGTTGTGCTTTATATATTTACGACCTAATAGTTTTCTTTTTTTTTTGTTTTGTGCATTTTTTAAAACGTCTGCGCTTCTGAATGATTGCATTAATGAACGTTCAAGTTTGAAAAATTAAAATTTTCTTTTTTATTTGTATTCCACGCTTAGCTTGACAGCGTTGAACATGAAATTCTGTTGTTGCTATGAGTAATTGTATTAAATAAAAATGCGCTGCATCAGCAATGAAAAGAACAAACGAACCAACAAAATATATTTATGTTATATCAGCAAAGTTTTACAAAAAAAGAGAAAGAAAGAAAAAGCATGCACATTAAATATTTCACGTAAAAGTTATACAAAATTTTTAAACTAATTTTAATTACAATTTAAAATAAAATAAAACTTTATTTTTATATGGTGGTGACAAACTGCAAAAGTAAGTAATGGGAAAAGTTATACGTAAATAAAAATAATAACTTAATTATTACCTACTTGAAAAGAGGAAAAATATTATGTAAATACGAGAGCGACTTACAGCCTGCCTCCTGCCTGCCTACTTACATAGAGAAAGAATTTTATATTAAAACATTTCAGCATTTATACTTTAAATTATAAAATAAATTAATCGGCAATCTAAGAAAAAGATTTTAAGCTGTTGGCTTACGAAACAGTGTTAGTGTTCCAAATACTATATATATTACAACGGGTGCTTGAAAAAATCCTGATTGATTCTCTTCTCCAATATTAAAGTACTTTGTTTGCAAGCGTTTGTCAAACTGTGACTTACTTGCCTCAATGTATTATTTATTTAAATTTTACGCTCCGCTATCAACTAATCGCTTGAAATTTACTCCTATCATCCTTGGCAAGCTTTACTCTGACCGCTTAATTCAATTCGCGTTACGATATCCAAGCTACAGATAAGCGTAATGCAGACTTTCTGTACAATCAAGGTAAAAAGAGCCTCCATTTTGGGGGATTAGTATGATGTGGTGGCGAAACCATCATTGCAGAATGTTACCAGCAATAAGTGATAAAATTTAATCGAAAAATGGGTGCAACCTGCCAAAATTCGCAATATCATAGCCTTCCAACCTGTCATCAGACTATGGCAAAACGCATTCATAAAAACTTAGCAGTACTGAACTGAAACATTCTACCCTCCCCATTGTGTTCATTAGATATTATTCTTTCTAATGATTAGCATTGACTTTGATCGATGACTTATTATCTGTCTAACTCTTCGAAATATGGATCCTTTTGCGAACAGACTTAAGGGACTAGTTGTCCTTCCAGCACTCATTTGATAGACAGGGGAAAAATATAGCGCCAGCGGTGGACAATACCTTCACAGACGTACTTTTTACCATCCTCTTGGTATTAGTGTTATGTTCCGTTTTTTTTTTTTAAAGAAAAGTTATAAAGATTTATTTCTGTCCGTAAGAGCAGGTTTCAACAGTTGAAGCTATAAGATACGTTGAAGATGTTGCAACTTTTATACTCAGATGACAGATAATCTCTCATACTGATAAGTAAACCTTCTCTTACAATACATTTTACAATTTTATTTCGACAAATGTGCAAGCACGGCGCAGTATCACAAGAACAGATTATAACGAACAGACTTCAACAAGAGACTTGACGCTAGACTTTTACATTGGATGAACCGAGAATGCGAATTTAATGGATTTCAAGTTTCGAGCTTTAAAAAAAATGAATACGTGGGAAGTGTTCGTTACATGAAAGAAATTTTTGCCTTTTCGGTCTACAAAAAGACTGCGTACCGGCCAAAGTAAGTAAGTTTAAAGAAAAAAAAAAAACAAATTGGCATTGGATCAAAGACACTATTTTGTGATACAAATTCTCCATGTTATGTTATTCTCCTCTTACTTTCTGAATACTCTTTGAAGTGTTTGGTCAGAACCGGCTAATTGCCACTAAAATTAATAAATTTTTCAATTTTCTGAGCGCTATGTACCTTTTTAATGGCAAAATCTAATTAGTATTGCATTTAAACGCAAAAACAGTCCCTTTTTGTTTTTTGTGTTTTTTTTTTGTTTTACTCAGGTATTCAAATGAGGAAGGATATTAACGTTCAACTAGAATAACAACAACAACACTGCTAACTTTGTGTTGAGATAACTTCAATTCATTCCTCCACGCTTGTTCTAAATATAATAAAAGCTTAAAAGATCGCAATGCAAAAGACACAAGAAAATAGACTAACAAATGCAATCCAACGGAAAAAAGCAAAAAAAAAAAAAAATCAAAAAAAAAAACGAAAACAACTAAGAAAATCATGTTCAGATGTGTCCGAATCTTTTAGAATCAGTATCTGACAAAAAGAAAAAAAAAATTTTCCATAAAAATGAAATGTAGTGAAGAAGAGTACAATACTGGGCCGGCGTGACCAATTTTTTCCATCTTTGCTAGGCTACTGTGCTGGATTATCCATACGTAATGCGTTGAAATTTTCATCGTAGTATTTGTTGTAGCTTATAAGTAACGTCTTCTTTCTAATCGCTGGCAACGTCCTTCCAGGGACAGACGAACGGGCAGATGTGCCTAGACCGGTTCTAACATTGTCACTGTTCAAGTCTATATATACATTTGCCTATTGGTGGTGTTACAAAGATTACGACACAGCCCTCGTCGTTAAACGAATCTTTTCACATATATGCATATTGAAAAATGAAAAAAACGTGCTCCATCGAGCAGCATATAGTAAAAGTCACCTGTAGTGTGAGGGTAGGAATGCAATAGCAATACAACTGAGCAAAGCTCGCGGATACGCATACATATGCAAGCTAAGGCACTTAATGATAATAACCTTAATAACCCTAAGAGACATGTATTTATAATTTTTGAAATTATTATTAGTCGTAGGTAGACTAAAAAGCCGACTTTGACGGACCTTAATTTGTCTTCTCCAAGCTAGGAACAGACAATTTGACGCCGAGCCCTCCTGTTTTCATTTTGTGACTACTTAAAAGGAAAAAGAGACGAGCGGATGTATAAACAGTTTTATTAAATTAAATTGTGCATCTCATGCTAATCATAAATATGTACAACCAAGTTGAATGCAGTCTTTAAAATGTATTGTTATGCGGTGCAGCCATTTTAATAGACTAATAAGCAAACAAAAATTTGCGCAAACTACAACGTATACAAACCGTACCAAACTTTAGCCTGGGTGGAAGAAAGAAAAGTCTGCGATGTGCTCAAGGTAGCACGGTATTAGTAATGTATGTATTAGTAATGTGAGGTTTCCTACAACACGTGGTTTCTATAACACGATTTCGATATAAACCGAAGCCAAAATGGGAAGAACTTTCCCATAAGAGCTGCATATACTCAATGTGTCATATTTTTATACCCACCACTGTAAGATGGGGGTACACTCACTCATTTTGTTTTTTTTCCCGTAATATATGTAACATCCTAAAGGGAGCTTCGGAAACCCTATAAAGTTTATAAATTTTTGATCAGCGTGAAATTCTGAGTTCATTTAGCCGCATCTGTCCGTCTGTGTGTCTGTGTGTTGTTGGCACTCTCATGGTCACAAAAATGAAGATATCAACTTCAAATTTGCTAAAAACATAGCAAATTTCTGCACGCAAGTTGGTATTGAAAATGGACCAAATTGGTCAAAGCAATAGCGCGCAGTGGAGGGTAAACTGAACGTGACCCAGTTTTTTGTAACAAAAATTATTTGGATTTTTGGATTTTTGCTCGTTATTCGGAAGTTATTAAGGTTAGAAGGCTGAAACTTTCCACATTTGCTTTACGAGACATCTTACTCACTAGGTCCAAAAATAGAACCAATCGGCCGTATCCACACAAAGTTACGAGTAATTAAATTTAATTTTTTTCACTTTTTTGAGGTTATTTTGCTTGTTTATCGTAAGGCAAACAAGACAAAGCGTTTAAAACTATTTTGCAGACTGTTCCATCTGCCCAAAAGTGGGTTCATTCTAAAGCGAATATAGTAGATACCGCGATTAATTTTTTCTGAATAATACCAGCGACATGGGTATCAAATAAAAGAACTTGAAAAAGAAGTACAGAGAGTATGCGAAAAGCATAGTGATACGAGATTCGGCCACTGCCGAATATAACTTTCTTACTTGTTCTTGTTATTTCCTATTGCACTCATAAGGGACTTTCCGAGAAAATAAGCAAACAATATAGCGTTGTCTTCTTTCACTTGTTACTTATTTCTGAGTTCGTATACAATGCGGCACAAATTCATTTAATTAATATAACATGCGATATAATTTTATCTGATTTGTTCTAATTCCATACTTCTTTCAACGGGGCTTCCATAGCACGGATTTTCTGAGTTGAATAAATTCTGAGTTTCTCTTATAACGAGGTACAGATAAATCGCATTATAGCAGACTTGACTGTAATACAGGATATGACGAAAATAATTCACTGGTGAATGCTCTGCAAGAAAAGTTTCCAAATGGAAGAAAACTCAAAAATCCTCGGACAAGAAATCAAAGGAAAAATTTAATTTTTTCTTTTTCCTGAGCAAATTTTGAAATCGTGATCATGTTCATGATCTTAAGGGGCAAATGAACGGAGCAACGGTCAAATGGACTTCCTTTGTTACTTACTATCAACAAAATTGCAGTTTACCTCTTTTGTAAAGCTCAAGTCCACGTATTACAAACTTTTTGCGCGCCCTTGAAGATAGAAACATATTTAAAACATTGCGCATGCGCATAAGCCTCAATAATCGAATAAGGGACAGAGAACGCAACGAGTATATTATATAGAAAAGATTGAAATAAAGACGTACCAGAGAAAAGGTCTTCAAATTTTTTGCGCATTTTAATTAACATGGGACTTGATGGCCATTGAGAGGAATGAATTAAAACCTCTATCGTTTTTTCAGATAAAATTTCATGATCGAACTTGTGTTGAGCAGATAAACGAAAATTTATAGAAATTTCGATCGAATACTTCGATGCGCTCTTTAAACATTTGATAAACTTAATAAAGTGTCGTTTTGTGGTGTTTTTCGACGAATGGGAAAAGTAAAGAAAGAAATTTAATTTTATATGAAATCAAACAGACGAACGCAATATTCATGAATTTCATTTGATTACAATTTTCTATGATTTCTTCCTTTGAAATAAATCCGAAAGTAGCTGCAGCAGACCCTCTTCATTTCACACACACAATTCACAATTTCAATACGATATGCAAGCTGGTTGACACCCAACCATCAGAATGTGCAACCGTTCATAGATGTGCACTCATACATACACGTACGTATATTGAATAGTGTGTAGTCTGTCCTTAACAGTAACAATGGTGCATTTTTTTTTCATTTTTTTTTTTTTCAAACAAAAATTTTCTCTTTAGTTTCTTTCATATCCAAAATTTCATAAGTGGATTTATTTGTGTAGGTGTGCAGGGTACACACACGTAGCTGTAAAGCTGCAAGTGTTTGCATACAAATGTTTATATACTGGCAAGGCATGCATAGATTCGTTTCTTTTTTTTTTCTTCTTTCTGGCTCCAGCATTGTAACCGCCATGAAAGTCATCGTCATCGTCATCGTCATCATCATAATCATCACCATCATAATCAGAATCGTGGTGATTGTCATGAAAAACAAACGTCTTTATGCTCACCTCACATCATCTGCTTGTAAAAGCAAATGATGCATGTTTGCCGTAATATATTTCCTGTCTTCTTCCTTTTCTGCTTTCTTTTTCATTTTTCATTTTTATTTTTTTTTTCTTTTTCATTTTTATCATGAGAAAAACACAATTACCACATAATATTTTCATGCCTTTAGGGGAACAACAAGAAAAAAAAAAAAGAACAAAATTTAATGTGTTCCAAAAACCCACACACGCATATACACGCACACAAATAATACACAAAAATTTACAACTTTCTTATGGCATCATCACTTTTTCTTAAGCTTGAGAGAAAAAAAAAAGCAGAAGAAAAAATCTATTATTATAATAGTCTTTTTTAGTAGTATTTGCTTTAAAATATTTTTATTGCCTTAATACGATGGATATGCTGTACGTGAGGAGTACATGCAATATATGCTCAATATTGAATAACTAATGCAAATATAAATTACAGTAGTGTTAAAAAGTCAGTGCCTTTCACTTTCATTTCATTCCCATTTATGTGTTTTTGTCATTTATGAAGAAATTAAACAACAAAGTGAATGTCCCAAAGTCCTTCATATATACCTTAGCGAGTATTTTAGACAGAGATCCTATAAATATAATAATAAATAGATACTAAATAATAATAATGACGTAATTCAGTCATTTACATAATCTTTATATATTGTATATATATAAGCACTGTACATACTATCCTATTGGACCTCTGTGCTCCAAATTCCCTAATATCGTATCTCGGCTGTATCAGAAAATGGTACTGTCCAGTTGTGGGACTTAAGAAGGTAATAACTTTCTTCTTTGAACTCCAATCAACGTATACGAGACTTTATATAATTGCATCCATTATTTGTCTGTCTTTAGGTTACGAAAACAAATATCGCAAAAGTAATGCTGTGATTGTAAACATGTTCGATTGAACGGATTAGTGAATTAATTATTTCTTTAACATTTTGAAATAAAATGAGTTCAGTCTGCAAATGACATGTATTCGTATCATTTATTTATTAAGATTGAACTAACGGTTACTAGGAAGAAAGTAAATAAAAAATTTGCCATTTTCTCTACATACGACCTAACACATCGTCAAAGCTGCAGATTTTTTACCATTATATTTGATAAGTAACGATGATTGTCATCAAATCCTATACTAGTACTATACTATAATTTACTATAAGTTCGTCTCCCTATTGTTTGCTAAAATTACATGAGAGCAGTTTTATAATAAAGAAAAATTAGTTAATGTAACCAACTAAACTATCGAAAGGTGATCACTTGTTCTCTGTTTTTCTTAAGCTATGGTCTTCAAAAATCATTAAATTTTATTCTTCACTTACTCTTTAGCTGTGTTCTCTAAGAAATAAACATATAAGATGAGGTAAAGGTTCGGGACGAACGAAAGGAGTTTCATTCCTGCAATTATATCTAAGCTATGGGTGGATATTTAATCGTTTATTTTTAGTTGGTGTTCAGTTTTTCTGATTCTATATTATCCGTAAGCGATGGAAATATATGGCTTTTTAATACATAATCAAACTGAATTCATATTTGTATCTGGCGAAATTTTTATATATACGAAAATGCTCAAAAGCAAATAAATCTTGAAATACGTTTAACTGATCAACAGTTTTGACGACTTTGTTCTAACAACTGCATTCAAGGCACTTAAGGTCCACCCTCATTACCTTCAAGGCAAATAAGTATTACTGTGTTGTTACCTCTTTGGGAAGGATAAGCAAAGAAAGTATTCGTAAGTAAGTATCGATGGCAAACGGCAGAGAGTGTAAAAAAGGAGAATGAAAACAAGAGTTTATGGGGTTAGGTCTAACAACTGATGATGAGAAGTGATCAATGACGAAAATTTCAAACAATTTCCACATTTAGTATTGATAGTATATACCTATTCTCGATTTTAAAGATCCTCATCAAACGTCTTTCAATCCTATTTCTGCAGCGAATAGATCGTTATTTACAAAGATCTATTTGGTGATTGTAAAAACTAAGCTGCTTGTATAATGTCTGACTAAAAAAAGTTGCTTCACTCATTTTCCTTTCCTGACCAAAATTACTGGTCATTTTACTATTGCGTATAGCATCATGTGGATGATACAATAAAACTTTCGCACTGCTCGGAAATTGTTCCCATAGATATAAAGTGCAAATAATCTGCAGTTTAGTACTTTTTATCGCTTGCGACCCCAAGCTTGTTTATATAAGGATTCAATGGGATCTATCTTAATTGGTGTAAATTATGAGGGCAATTCTTCAGATACATTAGCGAAATAGTAAGGAAAACGGTAACACTGGACAGAATCGATTTTTGTTTTATTACAGGACAACAAAACTATAAAATAATTTAAAGTTATATTCCGTGGGTATTATTAAACAATCGAATCAAGAATGATACCATATATCCTATTGCATCCTACATATAAGGAGATATAGTAAGGTTTTAAACATTTCAAAGCATTAGAATTGAAAGGTAACGATAGTTCTGTGAAACGTTTTCAACTTCCCGCTCGCTTCTATATTTGCAATCTGTTCGAGCAGCTTCGAGTTGATTTGTTTTGTTAAATGGTTGTATGGGCAGTGCACAATAGAACCTTTTTTTAAAGATCTGCAGAGTCTACTTTCGCAATAAGATGCATGACTGGCTAAACTTAAATCCCAGGTCGTAAAAAGAATCAAGCGATTCGAATATTTCGGCCTTTTCTACTTAAAAGACCAATGGTTGCTTCGCTAAAGTCTAAGCGTCTTAAAAATCCAGCGAAATTTCTTAAATATTGTACGATATCCACTCTTTCTATAACGTGAAATATTAGGCGAATGTTTCTGCCATAATTGAGAAAAGCAAAAAGGAAAGTTGGATATATTTACCCCTTAAGTTGCCCAGCAATCTGCTAATTGAAGATGGGTTGTGCTGTGTTCGCCTTCAAGGAATTCGACGACACTGATATATGCTCTTAAGTATTAAATGATTTCATTTTGTTTTCTTGCATATTAGACGTCTTTCTTGCATTTATAACATTTTCCATTGCACGCATTCTTTTCATTCAATTCTTTTCACACCTATTTATTGATTTTTCATGGCTTTTGAGTGAAAACGAAAATATTCTCTAATTGAAAGCTTAGTTTAGCTTTTAAATTTGAGCAAATAAAGGCTATTTGCATACATCTATGAGGATATCAAGAGCATCTCATGATTTCATCAAAGCAAAAATACATATGCATATGCACAAGCATCTATGATAACGATAAAAGCCAACTAGTATATAAGAAACCTATTTTTTTTAACGGAAATTATTGAACCGTGTTGGCACTTGAGTAAAGTTTGAGGATTTAGTAGAGAGCAATCCATATATGTGTCAACCTTCAATTTTATGATTCCTCCTTGCATATGGTTGAATACTTGAACCGCTTAAAAATTTGCATTCATCATGAACAGTCTTCTCTCACCTGTTTTTTGATTCAGTGCAACCTTTTATTTCTCCTACGATTTCTAAATTAATGCTTCGCGCAAATATTTTCAAATAATTCAACAAGAACTTTAGTCTTTTGAGCTTACACGTTTTTGACGTTGAACTTATTTAAGAAATTCATGATTGAATTAATCATCTTAAAATTATCGATCGAACATTTCTTCGACCCACTGTATATTTATTCAACTTCCTTACAAATATGCAAATAACTCTTCTATGCAGAGAAAAAAAGCCAATGATAACAATTTCTGTCATATTTCTGAATTTTATTATGGAATTATGTAAGATCTGCTTGAGTTGGATTTTTTTTTTTCCCAAAGACTTTTTCGCTGAGCAACGACATTTTCATGCATTTATCATCACAAATCATGTACATTGATGTGTACGCATGAATATCTATCGATATGTAAATGGCCGAAAAATGTAGATTAGGTTCTTAACTACTTTTTTTTCCTAAGTTTTCTACTTCTCTCACTGCTGGCTATTCACATTTGTTCAAACTCTGATTTCTACATTCGTTCCATCGTTTTTTGTCTGTTTGCGGTAATGTCAACTTAGCTGTTTTCATTAATGCCATTTCTTTTATTACGAGAATATTTATAAGCTTGGTTCAATTTAAGACGCGATTCATGATTTTATATATCAAGCACCAGCAACCTATCTCAACCTCCTAATTGCAACAGGAAGTATAGCGGTTAACAGACTTGGCAACCAATCAGCGCGGCTAAATCATTTTAAAGTCCCTGATCGAAAATATTTCTGTTTTGTTTTTGAGGTGTCTTTATAATATATGTCCCTCATTACGACAAACGGCGCGAATATGCTCACTTTCTCAGTCCTCAGACTAAATAAAAGCATACGTATTCTTAATCTTGAGCGTATTTTATGTAATCAGGTATGTGCCAGTTTTATTGTAACGTATACTTTTCTTCTTGTCTGTGTATAGAGAACTATTAACTGCGTTAAATTTTAGGGCAACTCGAAAGCGTCACTTTAGTAGGATTGGAGGCGTGTACGATCGACATAGGCGCCCTTACTAGTTCGAGGCATTCGATGTTTTTGTCTCACGGATATTTCTCAAACTGCTACAGCTAAAAGAGCAGCACGTACTTACCCTTTAACAAACACACAGAAGCACGTAACCTAATTTACCGAACGGGTATCCCTTGGTTTTTATGGGAGACCCCGTGTCCATCTCTGTGTTCATTCAAAGTTTGGGCATACTATTCATTCTATTGAAATATCGGGTAAACCCATCCGAAATTTAGAAAAGCGATAGATAGTTATTTGACCTCAAAAAATATCGTTAACTGCTTGGTTGTAGCAGATAATGATTCGAAATAGGTATTAGCGAGATGTGAACAATTTCAATGGCTTTTCATCATCAACCGCTAAGAAGCCTACAATTGAGAAAACCGTAGATTTTTTTACCTCAACTTTAAGTCTTCATCATTGCATCGAAGATTGGCTTCATGACTTCTGTTATAAGTCACATGTGATTAAGCGAAAATGGTTCACATCTACTTTCAACTAATGGATGTATAAAGCAGAGGACATACAGACTACTGACATATATCCATGTGATTTTTATATAGTATTCAACAGATGAAATTTTATTCATTGTTTTACAAAAGACAAAAGTAACTAAGTTTCTTAGTTCCTGTGACTGCCTGCTCGCTAATCCTCGGTTTTAAGAAACTCGAAAATGAAAAAAATTCACCAACCAAGTATGAAATAATCGCAATGGGAGAAAATTTCCCAAAATCTTTTTGCCAATAACTTGCAAAAGATAAGGTAGAGAAAAAACGCGATGCCTCCTCTAGGTCAATTGCCTTGCAATGTGCAGATATCTATGGAATATGATTGATATTCAAGAAAAATACTTTTTTAAAATGAATATAAATTCTCGACGCGTTGCGCGTAGTAATGTCTTTTCGCTTAAATTAAAAGTTGACAACACTGCTTATACCTTTTTTTGTGTGTTGTATTTGCGTTTTTATGGTGACATATAATTGGATGTATTTGCATATCATTGTTCACTTAGCCGAATGTGTTAGAGAATAACTGCATATTTTTTTTTTGCTTTGACTTATTTGTCGTTCGCATTATGCATGTAATGCAATTTGATATTTAATTGAAGCACTTACAAGTTTTTAATTTATATATTTATTACCTAAATTATATATAAACTATTTATAAAAATACTATTACAAATATTATAATTACATCGGTGAAAAGGGAAAAGCATGCATGAATTTTCTACTTGTCAATATATTTTTCTTACTATCATCGTATGACAAATAACAACATTGTTGCTTTATAAGAAATTCTCATTATTCTTCGATTTCATCCAAGTTAGCACTTGTTGCTTTATAAGAAATCTCATTATAGGAATTATTCTCCGATTTCATCCAAGTTAGCGCTTGTTCAAATTCTGCACATTTTTTTGGTGTGTATTTAAGGAGAACTTAATTTAAAAAAAAAAAAGCAAACGACAAAACCATTTATTAAAATTTATATCGAACCCGAGGCTTGACTCAATTTTACGTAATTTTTTTCGGAAACTGACTGAAATATGACCTTCAGCGCTGGGAGTGAATTTTCTTTTATATCTTCATATACCTTAATATACATTTATAGTCTAACTTTAAGCCCCACGGGGGCTAGGAGCCTACTCACGAAGTCACGAGTACCAGGGGGTAAAAGTGACTGCATTGGTGTACTTGCAATCCTTCGGGGGTTAAGTTTGCATACTTGCATACATGTGTCAATCACTAGTTTGAACGCAACAGCTAACCAATGTGTCAATGTGGCTGGGTACAGCCATTCGGGGGGAGTATCGTGCTGGATGTGGTTTCTATCATTCCTAAAGAGAATAATTAGAGGTAATGATAGGCCTCACAACACTTTCCAGAGTGGGTTTATTGGGCTATACACAATAAATATATCTGGTTTCTCCAGTGTAGTTCGGGCCCCTAGCTTATAGGGATTGTCTAACTCTCAGTGGCGGGCGCCAGTTAGACAAAATTAACTCGTTCGTCATCGGGCATCGTGGGCTAAAAGCTTCAAGGTATTGTATCCATGATAAACCATCAAAGAAATCTGTACATCAAAATACTTTTCCCGTAATGCTAATTTTATCTTTGCAAACAGGAAATGGGAAGTAATCTTACAACTTAATTGCAATGATTCTTTCATCACATCGGCTTCATCACTCTAACCCCGATTTTCGGTTTTCTTGATTTTACTCATGTTAATGTTTTCCCTAGCCATTGAATATCGATTGCCTTACTCAGACTCTAGAGTTTCTGTAAATGCTTTACGTTCTTCATGCGCTTGCATTGTATAAGATCCGCCCTTCAAGCTTTCAACGATTCGAAGCGTAAGACAAAAGTTGCATGTATTAGCTACATAAAGCAAAGTATGATATTGGCCGTAGTAATGACTCGCTTTTCGTACAGTACACCACCTATAGTAAAGGGTATATTAAGTTTGCGTTTGTATATTAAGGCTGCTTAAGGACTTCAGATAAACCTCTTTTTTTTTTATTATACCAATCGATTCGAAATCATCTCAATCGAGTTTAGTTTCTTTACCCTCTGTCTCTCTGTCCGTCTCTCTTTCCATCTATCTGATGCCTGCGCAGACACTTCTGTTAATATTATAGGTTCTTCCAAAAAATCGAATTATGGCGAATTAAAAATTTGTAATTTTCAAAATTGCTGATCCAAATCGCCGAGTAATAGTGTTTCGTCATATTAAACTGGTGTGCAAAATTAGGATCGTATGGATCAATTTATTTTGTAATCATATAACAGTTCTTACGAACAATAAGCCTTCATATGGCAAGAAGAAAACCGAGGGAATTTTTAATATGTTATGATTAAAATTGTTCCCTAATACTAATTTGGCATAAGAAGTGACTGCAACCAATTTACTCCGTATAGATCAGCCTCTTATAAGGTCGTCTATGAAAGGTGGTATGCCTTTAGTTGGAAATAAGGTATTATTTTTTGTATTTTATCACAAAAATAAATGAGCGCTTGGATTAGATGAGCTAATGTAGGGCTTTTAGGCACCCATCTAGTTCAGCTACAATATCTTCTCTTTTATTTTCCATTTTTAATAACCGAATTCGCGAGTACTTCTTTGTAGAGAAAGGGAGGATGGATGTTAAAGAAGCAATTCTCGATTACTACCGTGTATGTCTTGTAGGATTATCTATCCGTAAACCGTCGATTTGCGTTTCTTTCTCAATTTTCACGGCTCGTGCAGAAATTTATTGCTTCAACTAGTTCGCAGGGTCAAACCTATTATGTGTGAAAAATTCTATAAATAATGAGATCTTGCTGCGTCCCATAAATATCCATAATCGCTCAGTAGTTAGGTAGGTAACTGCAAAAACTTTATTTCTAAACTTAATGCACGACCGAGTGTTAATTTCTATTATTTGTTACCGCAAAACTTTTATAAAATATTAATTAGTATCTGAAATGCTAAGAACAATATATTTTCTTGACTGTCGCATATAGAAGAATCGATTTGTTCATATCGATGTAATTATATCATCAAAGCTTTGTCCAAAGCAATTTATGTAACGCATTACCTACGCTGTTCGTATATTTGCAAATTTTTGTTAAACTTCATGCAACTCACATGTCCACAAATTTATGCATTTCTTTGAAATTCACGCCAATCCCGCACACTTACATTTTCGTATGTCGATGATTTTCATTTTGTTTCAAAAAAAATTGCATCCTCTTGTCTCAGCCCATACTCTTAGAGGATCGCATTTATCAGTCCTTGTTTGGTTACAACGGTTACATTGGTCACATAATGGATTAGGTTAGAACATATTTCAACGACTGTCTGATTCCATCAACTAACATGAATTCTCATCTATAAGGCTAAGAAAACCTATGTTCTGCAAGCATTGGCGTTAGGTAATGTGTTAAGGTGAAATTTTCACGACGAGTGTGGAAATTGTCATAGAAAAATTAGACATCATTAGGGTTTTTAAATTGTGTAACTTGTGTAAGGTGTTGCTAGTTATAGCTGAAAAGATTATTTAAAAATTATCGTATCTCGTTTTTGACACGCATCTCTCTCATTCGAATGGGAACGCTATGTTAAGCTAGGTTAGGCCGGGTGTTGACTAAATGAACGACGGGGTAAAAAATTAGACATATCCCTTTTTCAGTTAGCCATACGATTCGGTCTTATTTTCTCGACGATGGATTGACTTTCGGGAAGAGCACGGGTACAGTTTTTTAGTTCCCTCAAAACATTTCGAATATTGCGTATCAGTCGCTATTATGGCACATGCAAGTCTTCGTTAATTTAGTTAACATGAATTTAAAGGTTTACTTTTGAAGCTTTTTAGATCGCAACGATGTTGACAGATTGTCCTTAGATCACATATTAGAGTAGCAGTTTTTTAGTTTTAGTTGATTTTTCTGTACATAGTACGATGAAAGCGAGAGAGAAAGCTAAGTTTAAGCTTTTGACGTTTCTCTCAATACACATTACACCCATAAAAAACAGTATTGCCTTATTCCATATATTACCACTGTAATGCCATATCATTACTTCTGAATCTTTTGAAATATGGTTTCAGAGTTTGGTGAGATTTTCAAATATTAATATCTGTTAAAGGGCTGTAAGTTCTGTCAGAGTCATCATGGTTTTTTTCAGTTGCTTTTTAGTAATTATATGCAGTTCATGTCTTCATAAATTTATAATAGAAAGAAGTAAGAAAATTATATTTCGTCGCGATCGAGTTTTTTATGGTCATCTCCGTTAGCCCAGAAAGACACAACAGGCACAAGAAACTATGTTTCCATGGATTATATGGAGCACGAGCGCAACTAATTTTTTCTATTTTCAAAGTAAAAGTTTTTGTCGTATAAGCATATGGATGTTGTAGGCGTGTTCTTGGAAAAGTTTGTGTCAATTCCAATTTATTTTGCATATTTTGAGGCGATATCTTCATTTTCGCTAACGAGAGAATGTTTATCACAGATACTACACAGTTGGGTAGACGTGCAGATGCACACAGCAACACGCACACATGCTTACGCGCATTCCGAATTTGAAACTGGCCAGTTTTGAAATTGTTTCTGCGCGTTACAAAGATATTCAAAAGCAAAAAAAAATTACATTTTGATGCACTATAATATAGGGCAGGCATGATCGATTTTTCCATCCCGGGCGTTGCGTCGCTTTCAAAGAATGAATGTATTTCTCATCTTATAGGTGTAAAAATATAAAAGTACAACTTTAGGAATTTCAATACTGTCGCTCTAATGCATTGCGTTATCGTTATGAAATAATTGATAGCTTAAACGGTTCAGCGTTCACTTGGGATATTTCAGTAAATAATTGCATCAAATTTTTAATCGATAAAGTTTTATATAAATAATTTTCTTCTTTAAATTACATATACACAAATAGTGTTATATACAGATAATATTTTGCAATAATTTCAAGTTTTTAAAGCGTATTTATGTATAAAATGTGCCCGATTGAAAATACCGCCTTGCGCTCTAAACTGAACCTTTCTACTACGAATTTTGATGACGTGAGTTATGCCTTTTTGGTCACTTTAAAGCGTCGCCTTTAATCACTTTTATTCCCTTTTATAAGTGAAATACTGAAAGTTCCACATCGTCCCATTTGTACAGAGATGTTTTCAAATCTCTATTAAATTTGCAACTGTTGGCTTCCCGGTGCTTGTAAAGTTAAAAATACATTTTTTTATTCAAAAGTAAAATGTTGCGATTGCATTACACGACTTCAATGTGTAACTATTGCGCAAAAGTAATTTATTTCTGTTTTTTTTTATTTCATTTTATTTTTGTTTTAGCAGCAAAATTTAAAGTTAAGAAGATAACGATAACTTTTTGCTCCATATATTTCAGCTAAGCTAACTAACTAACAATTCTATTTGTTAAATTAAAAAAGTTTCCAAGAATAATCCTCGGAGACTAATTATTGTAAGCCCTGCTTTGCTTTTCAATGACCAATGCTTCTCTCTCTGTTTATCCAAAATGTAAGAAAAGAAAAAATATGTTTTTTTTTTCATTTTTTGCAGCGTCGGACACGAGATATAGGAAATAGTAAGACAAAAAAAATAGTAAGAAAAAGCAAAAATAAAAAATAAAGGAATAGTAAAGAAAAGTAGGAAAACGGAAGGGGAGGAAGATAACTGTAAATGTGACAGTATGGAGTTTAAACGAGGTATTTTGCTAAGAAATGCAAACATATATACATATATACACATACACACACTCCCATACATACATACATAAATACATGCAAACAGAATAGATAACCACTAAACCTAAACACTCGATCTGGGAATGACTTTCTTTTTTGCTTTCAATTCTCGCTTCAAAAACTATAAAATATAGGAAGAAAAAAAGAAATCATACACACACACATGAACAATATGGAATGAAAAACTTGTAGTAAAAGTCTCTCTACTACTAAATGTGTTTTTTTGTGAATGAGTTTGTCTGTGTGTATACGTTCATACACACATACTCTGCACTGCACTATACTGCATGACACCAGTTAACACAAGATGATTCCAGTATTTGTAGTTGTTACTGCTATTGCTTTACACTATTACACAGTGTTGTTGTTGTTGCTGCTGTTGCTGTTGCCAATGCCTCTGACAAATGTTATCGATTTTTAACGTTTTGAGCAGAAGCACTTCCCTCTCAATGCATCATGCATGACTATAAGCAAGTACATGTGCACGTATGTGCGAAAAAAAGGAAAGAGGAAATGAAAATTTTATTATACCCTTACTTCAAACAAAAGGCATTATATTAATTTTATCGTTTCGTTCGTAGCAATCTTCTAAAGCATACATTAGAGACTTTAAAAATGTACAGGGGAATGAGTGTCTCAACTAAGAAAGTTATGCCCGATTTTACTGTAAACATAGTCAGCGTCAGACTCTAAGTCAATTTAGCGAAATTCGGACGTTTATTTGCTGTTATTGGAATTAATATGAGAAAGTAACATTGTTTCCATGAATTTAAATGCGTGTTATGTGTGTGTGATAGAGAATTCAGACGTTATAAAAACACTTTCCTAGCACCTAAAAGTTTCAAGGTTTTTTTCTTTTTTTTTTTTAGAATACTAGCAACTATTAATCTAAAGATCGATATACAAAATTTTGTAGCGAAAATCTTTTCTTTAAATTGTTCATTTTTACTAATTCGCCTTTAGCTAACTCGTCTGCAGCCAACTTGTGGTATCTTAAGGTTTTATAGTTACCATTAAAAGAGGAAGGTGAGAGTAGGTGAGATTATCAATTCAAATGATCAATTAAAATGAAGACCTTTTCCTACATATCTGCAATGGTCACTCACGGTCACACACTCACATATTTTATATTTATTTGGGGAAAAGCCGAACAATAATCCTTCCCTTCAGTACCTTCTTATACATTAAAAGACGTAGACTCATATATATATATACATATAAGAATATATATATTGCGTATACCCCTGCCTGTACCGAAGAGCAAACGCGTAATAATTTTGACAGTCCGTTTGCAATGTTGAGGCACATTCTGGTATTCATTAAAATAGCTTTATAATTAGCAGACAATTACATGTGTTTCAAGTTTGTCCGCCTGTCTTCGCCGACCATATACTAGACTTGTTATACTGTACGTAAGAACCAAAGGTATGCAACGAAAAATGTGCTGAGCGTAATAACGATCAGTGGAAGCTTAAGAAATCGTTCGGCCAACTATTTGTCTCCCGCCTTCCACCGAAACTTTTACTGTCTTTTCTTGACGACTCCACAGCTTTAACATCGGGTCGGGTCCGTCTGACTATTTTTAACTCCTCCCCATGGTTTTTGTAGAAATTTTGACGCATTCTACTTGACCATTCTAAATCTAATCGATTTGATCCGTTAGTGAAATTCAACAAATTTTTAAATAAATCTGAACCTAAAGCAGACTTTGTTCTAAATTTAGTGCAAAGGTCTTCCCAAATCGTCTAAAGGCCCATTGTGCAGCGGTTCGTTGTAAAACGATTCCAGCCGGGCGATGTCTACTTTTAAATATCCTAACAATTTTTAACCTAACGGGTGTATAAGATTCTTCGTAAAGTAAACATGGTTTGTTCATTTATTTTACTTTTCTTTTGTTTCTTCTAACTTTCGCTTAAATAGCTTAACCCGGGTAAAGTGCAGCTAGTCTAATGTATCTATATAAATGTGTGCACATGAGTATGTACCATAGATAGGCACGTGTGAGTGAGTATTCATGTTAACACTGTGGTGTGGTGTGGTATATGTAGATAAATATGAACGGAGACAGACGTCTTGTCAATGAAGTGTCAGACAAAAAGTATTCGTGTATAAGTGAGTGTATTTCAAACAAATCTCTACTTTATGGGTATGTACTGCTGCTGAACATTGACGTGCACATAACTAAACAACTAAGGTTTGACTCACGCATTTCTAATGTAAATAGGAAATAAATCCGATTTGTCTGCTGTGGGTGGTTGAGCAGTGTAATTCGTATCAGAAAACATTAGCCAAAGAGTTTTACTTGAATTCATACAAAGAAGAAGAAGAAGAAGAAGAAGAGCAAACTTTCCTTTATTTCTCCAATGCTCTCTCTCTCTCTCTCCCTCTCGCTCTCTTCCTTTCTCTTTCTTCGGTGTATTCATTGGAAATAATCATCTTAGTAATTGTTAATCTGTACACTAATAACAACAATAACATTAAAATGAATTTGCGAATAAACTAATCCCTAATGAAGCCTTTGTAAAGAGCTCTCTCAAACAACTAAGAAATTAAAATGTAATTTACTTTAATTTTAATTATTTTCATTAGACTTTTTAAAGAAGATCGGGAAGAGAATAAAACATACAAAAAATAATATAAGAAAACAAAGGAAAAAGAGAAAACTTACCTCATCGATAAATTCAAAATCACCGCCATTTTCGCCGATATACTTTTTAGGTTTCTTGGCCTCAACACTAAGAGACGATGACATCAGCAACATTAGACCAATACTGGCCATCAAACACATCAGACACTTCATATTTTATGGATTTTGGCTTTTGTGTGTTTTCGTTTTGTTTGTTATTATTTTCTCCTCTTCGCACTTTCTTATAAAATACGTTAATTAGTCAAAAACAAAAAAAAAAAAACACAAAATATATATCTCTATATATATATCTCTATATATATATATATATATATATATATATACGTATGTACTTATGTATATATTTATATATATATATATATATATATGTTAACTACGAGTAAAAAAAAAAAATCTTAATGTTGTTGTATTTGCTTGGTTTTTAGTTTTCCTTATTACAATAATTCTTAAAATATCCTTCACCTCAAAAAAAGAAAACAAGAGAATGCAAAATATTATGCGGAGGGGCAACGCATAAACGAACGAACACATACACGCACTCAAAGTAAAGGAATTCTTTTAATTTCCCAAAAGGAATTTAATTACTATTGTCTACAAGCAGCGACACTGACACTCACACACTTTTCCTTTTTTCCTCACAAGCAAGCATTTTCCTTATAAGCAAGCATTCACGCACACACTCAGTTACACTCGCTCTGTCAACCACTAAGTCGTCGTCATGTACATTATATATGATATATACGTTTGTACAAATGCAGAAGCATGTAACTAACAGTACGCATGTACAAATACTGTTTTATTTTTTTTTTACTGTTTTTCTGTTCGCTCTCTGTTTTTTTCTTCTTTTCTTTGATTTAATTTTTAATCTTTAATTTTCTACCACCATTGAAAAAACTTATGGGCTTTTTAGGAGAAATATCTATATTTCTAAATAGATTTAATTTATATATATCTGTTGTCAATTTTGTGTTTACTTGAAGTTCTTTTTTCTTTAGTTTTATTTGATTTTTCTCAATCTATTTAATATTCTCTTTGGATTTTTATTATCTAAATATTAAATATCATCGCACGTTCCGAGAACTTTTTCGTTACCTTTTTAACACGACTACGTCCAAATGACTACTGAATAGTTATTCTGCAGAAATTTTCACTTGCTCTAACTGTAACGGCATGTTCTTGCTTACCATTTTTAAAAAGAGCTTACAGACTTTTATATAGGAATACTGTCTTTTCCCCACATAGCAGTAAAACAAATTTTCGAAATATTATTCGAAATTTGCACAGAGTTGCAAATATGTGTTCAAAATGTTTTTAACTCGTATTTCTTTTCTTTTTTTTTCTTACCGGGCGGAAAATATATTAGGTTTATGAATTATTTGTAACGCCTAGAAGTAGGCATTAGAAATTAAATTTTAATGTAAACATATTTTTATTCCAAAAGTCTCTCCATTTGACCAGGTCGCACTATGTGCCAAGTAATTTGTCAAGAAATTTGATTACAAAACTACGCTTACTTTATTTATTCCCCTTATCATGAACTTGCATTTGTGGAAGTATGAAACAGTCACATAGGAAATTATGACGAGGAGTAAATGCCACTTTAGTTGATTTTGAATTTTGAATTTTTCTTTTTCTATCACTTGTTTAGATTTCGGTAAAAAACCTACCAAGTTAGTCCGTAGATTCGCTTGTAAATACCATCCATATATCTTTAAAAATGAAATATTTATGTCGTGCAGTTGACTTTAAAAAAAAGGCGTTCTTTTTTGCTCATTATGACAACGTGACTTCCGATGGACGTAATGCAACCATATAAAAACGAAAGTAGGAGAAAATAGCAGATACATTGCATTTCCATTAGTTTTACAGGTAAACTATCAAAATATAAAAAGGACATTTGTTGGTGCCCCCATGTATTATATAGAACTGAGGCACAGCTAAGCAATATATGTGGATTTTGAAACCGTGAGTCTTGACGTTTATTAAAGAGTCAAGGAGGTTGAAAGAATCGAATACTTATTCAAGAAGCTATTGAGAGTATGAAAACTTTTTTCCGATATCTAGTCAGATACGGCTACACTGAAGTTTGTAATGATCGAAGTCCGCTTTTCTAATATAATTCTAAACTCGTTTTCGCGATAAGAAATTAAAACCGATATATTGTTTCCACGTAAAGGCATATTATTCATGCGAAACAGTATAAGGTGCGAGGTATAAAAAATAGATCTATATGATCCAAAATTGGTGCAGCTAATATTCATGTCAAATGGGTTAATCGTCATGTCATCACTTTTAAATATATAAAGCATTAGTACTTCATTCAAATATTTGACATTAACTTAATATATCGAAATATTAATAGTCAGTGGTTTTTGTGGAGAGATTTTTAAAGTTGCATACTTTTCACAAATCTTTTAATATATAGGGCATCATCCAACTTGAATAGGTTTTGCCTGTGAAACTAGTCAGTGTATCAAATTTTGTCAAAATAGCGCAACAATTGCAATCACTAGGTTAAATACAAAAATGTATGGACAGACAGGCAGACAAACAGACGTGCTGCAAAGCGTCGACCAATTAAAAGCATGGATCTGAATTGATGGTTATAATGAAAATTGAATCTATATTATCCGCACAAACTTAATACACCCTACGCCTCAAATCAGTATAGGGTATAAAAAGGGAATCATTATCGCGGCAATTATCGTAATTTGCAGTATATGCGCATTGCAATCCATGCTATACTTGTGAGAATTCATTCTCAGCAAAACATAGCTCGTAAGTTTTTCTCTTAGCTTAGCTCTCTTCTACTCCGTATTGCAATCACTTAATATTCAAAGTGAATATGAATCATTTAAGAATAACTAAAGAATATAAAAATATCATTAAAATCGCTTTAAAGTCGATATTTCTCCTCATTTCGAATAAAATCGATGTCTTAAAAAAAAATGTAAATTTGTAAAAAAAAAAAAAATGTTCCGCCAACCTTTGTAAAAAGTTTTCTAAAAGCGTTGTTCCCGAAGAACTCAAATTCTTTGTAATACATTTATAATTTTGAAAAAAAAAAAAACTTTTAATATTTCAATACATACCACAAGCATGTAATTGTTGTTTGCGATTGTTGCTGATGTGTTCAGTTTGAGTCATTTGTAAATGTCGCCAAAAACATATCAATGCGGTATCCAGGCTATTTACCCTCTTTAGGTCATGAACTATTGGCAACATAGTGTCGACTTTAAACGGCAATCATTGCAAAAGGCGCACATTCGCTTACATCTTTTATGTATATATATGTATATAATATATAATATATAATACATAATACGAGTATTAAGCCTTTAACTTCTCTTATGAAATTTTTGGAAAAATTTCTTTATCATATTTCGTCCGCTTTTTCATATTTTTCTTTTTTTTTGGCAGCGCTTGTAGTCATCATGTCGTTTAGAATGGCTTTGGGGTTTGAGAGTCAACGCCTTCTGCTTAATAACATACATATAATATACAGCTGTGTGTACCAAAGGAACTTTGTCTTGTTGCAGTAGTACTGTCAATATGTGTCGACATTTTATTTTATCTTGCCGGCATTTTTTTTTTCTATTTTTTTTTGCTCCACAAAGATTCTTACAATTTAGTTCAACTAAGGTTCGCTTTTAAAAGTAGTTTCATGCTTACGCTTTAAAAGGGATGGCAAATATAGCAACTATTTGAAAATTATATAGAGATTGTTAAGTGAGATTGTTTAAACATTTACTATCCGATGAACACTTGCTGGTTCACGTTTTTTAGCTCTGCTAGGTTGACTTGTCAACATCGTTCCATTCAAAAGACCAATATTTTAATAAACTTATTTAAATTGGGTATACAGAGTTAAATAACTCACTTACTGGCTGGTCGTTTACCATATACTTATATAATACTTATATCTACACACCATACTGAAATGGGTCAAGTTGATCCATATGTTTTTGTGGAATCGCGATAGTTTCAAAAATGAAAAAAAAAAAAAATGAAACAGAAAGTTGACACAAAAAGTTCTTGAGCACCGATTAATAGCTCAAAATGAGAAAATAGTTACGATTTGCCCAAACGCACTTTTACAATATAGAATAAACTGGGACAACCTTGAAAAACACATTTCTTTCCAATTTTCTCCTATAATTTTCGATCGTTTGAAGATACTTATGAAGAACTATTGCTACCCAGATGTTTGTCAGAGTCACCAGTATGATTCGATCAAAAATCGTGGTCCCGACTGGTTTATTACGATACACTCTTTCATTTCAATTTATTTCCAATTTATTCCAAGGCACATTACCACATTCTTTATTTTATCTAATTATCGTCATCAGCACTTTGAAAAATCAGAACGCGTAAAAAAAAAAAACAATTAAAAAATTAAATTCAGTCTGGGCCGAATCTTCTATGCCCATCGCTATTATCCTAAAAAAGACAAAATTTTCATGCTCTATAATGTAGAGCGCGGGCGCAGCTGATTTTTTCTATTTTCAAAATAAAACTTGTATCGTATAACCACGTGGGCGTTGTGGGCGTGTCCTTGGAAAAGTTTATGTCAATTGCAAATACTTTTGCAAATTTGTAGGCGATATCTTCATTTTCGCTGACGGGAGAATGTTTTCCACAAATACAACAAGGTTGCGCAAACAGACAGATGGACAGACGAATAGCCGGACATACTTATGTGCATTCCAAATTTGCAACTGGTGAAGAATTTATATACTTTATAGGGTTTTGGAAGCTTGTTTCTGCGCGGTATGAAGCTATTGAAAAAGCAATTAAATGTTGGTGCACTATAATATTGGGTAGGCGTGGTCAATTTTTCCATTTACCAAGTTAACAGAGCGCTGTTAAATAGTTCCGATTAAGATATAGTATGGACTCCGTCCATATTCAAGACGTAAAATATTTTTGTGGGCATTCAAAGAATCTATATGAAAATACCTTTCAAATAAACTAAAGAAATTCAAAGTCTGTTTATGGGAACCATTTTTTCAAATAAACTAAAGAAATTCAAAGTCTGTTTATGGGACCCATTTTTAACGATTTTTTGAAATTTGGTATGTTAGCGAAAAATGCATATGGGAGAACACCCAAATTTAAGACTTTAGTGCGTCCAAACTAGAAAATGTCACCTATACTCATCTATATCACATGAATCTATGTAAAAACGTCTGTCGAATGAGCAAAAAATATGTAAACTATTTTTAACGATTATTTTAAAATTTGGTATACTGACTTGTTTTGGCCCAAGGAGTAACGCTGATGGAAATGCTACGGATCCAACTACTGATTGTTTTGTTTCAATGTTTTTATCAATAATCCACGTAGGTCTATTATCGGATTTAAATTCTTCTTAGAAGTAAGTGCTCCTTCATAACAAATTTGGTTATTCGTTGTTTAATATTTCTTCGTCAACCCTGCAATACATGTGGTACAAGATTTTATTAGCACTGCATTCAGCTAAGTGCTCTGCACCTAACGACCGTGCTAGCACCTGGCATTCAGCTCGTGCACTTAGCGAGTGCTCTGCACCTAACGACCGTGTCTACGTACCGTCGGCCCTAAGAATTGCCTTCACCAGCTCATTTATTAAGTAAAAGTTTTTCATAGCCCTGACGAATGTCTCAAAGTATCGTTATTATTTATTGTGGAAAAGTTGTAAATATCCGTCTTACTCAGAGCGCCCTTCTATTTGCTCAAGTTTGTAACGCCGTGCCTTTTTTTACACCTCCATTTATGATTTTCGTATACTAAGAAGCTTGTATTAGTGCAAAATTAATATTACAGTATTTTATTATTGCCACTTTTGTTTCGGAACAGGTTGTTTGATAACAAGCGATTCAAACCTGGACACGCAAAACACAAGCACCAATTTTACGACCGCTGATTAATAAAAATGCCAAAATAACTAATTAATTCAGAGTTAAGTAGCGTAACTAACACAGCTTTGCAAATTAGAAATTAGAAGTAAGTGCTCCTTCATAGTAAATTTGACTATTGGTTGGGGTAGCACAACTGCGTTGCACGTAGCAGCTGCACTGCACCCAGCTAAAGCGATGCACGTAGCGACTGAGCTGTATCTAATAAACTCTTGAACTCTTGTCCGATCCGTAGCATTTCCAATAGCGTTTCCCCTTAGAACAAAACACGTCAGCATACCAAATTTCATCGCAATATCTTAAAATCTGCACTCTATAGGTTCAACCTAAGGAAGCAACACGGCCACTGGCGACTATACCTAGGAACTGCGCTGCACGTAGCGAATGCGCTGCACGAATCGTACGTAAACGAAACGTAAACGGTAACATCGTCAAAAATCGAAAAAAATGAAATTTTCGTTTATTGCCAACAACGTAAGGGGTAACATCGTCAAAAATCGAAAAAACTGAAATTTTCGGTTTTGGCAAAAACGTAAGGGGTAACATCGTCAAAAATCGAAAAAATTGAAATTTTCCTTTTTTGCAAAAACGTAACGAGTAAAATCGAAGCAAATTTTTTGGGAAAAAACGAAAATTTCATTTTTTTCGATTTTTGACGATGTTACCCCTTACGTTTTTGG
>KK499996.1:319059-409176 GCA_000688715.1 Glossina pallidipes | reverse complement strand
AAATTTAGATCAAATCTGCTGACGTCATTCGATTAAATTGCCCTTAAGCTGTTAGGTCTGCAAATAAATTCTCTATCTCGAGTTTGTCATTTTATGTGGCATTCAATTCCACCGAACCTTTGGATATGGGTGCTTGCACGCTCTAGGTTTCAGTGGTTTACAAGTCATCATTCAGTGTACATCAAAAGGTACAGAGAAGGATTTTAACTAGCGGCGTTTGTGTTTTTTAGCGGATTAAGCTGGAAAATGATGCAACGGGAATGAAAATGCAAGGAGAGGTTACGAAATATTTAGAAAGTGGTTTACGGAAACAATGCAATTCGCATACGTCCGTCTGTCTTCCGCAAAAACAACCCGGAAAGCGATCTTTAACTTCGGCTGGGAAAGTCTGCAGCATCCGGATTATTCTTTAGACCTGTCTCTTCCTGGTTACCGTCAGATCGATGCTTTTATATGTAGCAGAGTAAGAATCCTGCAAAGTTGAAGATATGCTAACATAGGTCGATGACTAGGTCACTTCGGAACTGCGAAGATTCTACTATGAGGGTGTCCCCAAGCTATCCAACAACAGCACGCGGCCATAGATAATGATATTAGCTACTTTGGTTATTAAGCTTTCTAAAAAGTGTGTTTTTCATAAATTTTAATTTTATCAAAAAAGTCGAGAACTTTTTCGCAGACCTATTTAATCAATTTTTTTTGCAAGTTTTTATGTTTTCGTTAACTATTGGAAAGAGTTTTTCGCTGCCTGGAAATTTTCAGTTGAGTGTTTCCCGCAAGACTTTTTAACAAATTTTTGAATAAATTTTTAAATACAATATCGTAAGCATAGATAAGGGTTTTCTGGTTACTTAAAGAAAATAAATTCTGAATACGTTTTTTATCATTTACAAAATTCTCGATTAATTTTCAAACAAGTGTTGCAGCTACTCTCTCTCTCTCTCTTTTTGTTCTCTTTTTGTTCTTCCAAAGAGTTGAACAACTTTCATCTGCGCACCCCTCTGTATTCACCGGCTGATCTAGCTTTTCCGGGAAAACCGCGAGCATATGGTGGTTTTGCATTAGTAGTGACGTAGTATGTCCCTCTGGCCCTGCAAGTACGAATGGAGAGTTTTATTTTTAGTTGATAAATTAAATTAGAAAAAAAGAAGAAAAACTTTGTACTTATGTGAGACGTGTTCGCCCATTAACACATATTCCGAATCTTTGGGCTCACACCATCCTATTAGGTAAGTGAAAAGATTCGGGCAAGGGCCCGCGTAAAAACCCTTCTTAGTGGTTATGGATTCTATAAAATACGGAGTCACTTTGGTGTGGTCACAGGCTAGAGTTTCTGCGATATTATTAAAAGAAAAAAGTCTATGACAGAGATGAGTTTAAGAATTGTAAAGAATTAACTTACGAAACAAGGTCGGTGAACCTACGCAAGCTGGTTGTCTCGTACCTCCATTCACATAGAAATCTGCATGACCACTCGTATGCCATTGACCCAATATACCGGCACCGGTGTGCAAAACGTCTACAAAATTAGCATCACTGGGATCTAAGTCTTTTGAATTATTAGATCCCGCATAAAAGAAAATTGTTGGATCTAAAGCGGTTATACGTCCCATTTTTCCGCCTTCGGGGCGCAAATAATTCGCCACTAAGCCCGCTATATGAGCTCCAACACTGTAACCAATTAAATGTAAATCAATGGGTTGCACCCCACGGGGATGTCTTGCCAAATATTTTATCAATTGCGATATACATAAACCGCCGAAACGTGGGGCCCATTCCATTTGACTAAGGCACGGTTCACGTACCGCAGTGCTATAATCGACTATGATTATGTTATGATCACCAATGGTAAAGTACGCTTGCCTCAAATCGGGACTGGGGGATAGATTCCGTCCTCCCCCAAAACCATGTATAATAATTTTAGTGGGATGCCGAGGATTGAAGTGCGTGTAATACAAAGAATTATCATCCAAAACATTCAAATGTTCGGGCTCATCTTGGGTGCGCCGCGTGTACAAATAGAATTGAATTTTCGGATGCGGACAACGAAAAGGTTTCTCCAAACAAGAGTCGGTCACGTATATTTGTGAACTGTCGTTTTTGGCTTGAGCAGCTGCAAAGAGTAGTTGTGATTACATGTTTATTATTCTTTTATTTGACTTCTCTGGTGCAGTATAATTTAACTGTGTAATGAAGTGTAGAATTATTATACTCTACATCACAAGGCATTTAATAGTGGCCCACGACCCAAAATAGTGTTTAAAATTTTTTCTTTTTTTTTTCAATATGACCAATCGCTAAAAAATTGAAGTGAGGAAGGAGGGAGAGACAGAAAGTAGCCGGAATCGAAGGTGTGCGTGTTCGTCTAAACCGGTTTTCCTATTCTGACATGCCTCTTGAAGTACAAATCACACCCACTTTTTTACGTGGGATTCCTGCCGTGAAAGTTTAACCACACGGTAATGGATTAGGTAAGCAATGAACACGCACACTTATCAGTTCAAGAATGATTTGTTCCCGAGTGCTAGATGTAGCCACGTATATGGACGTATCCTCCTCTGGGGAGAACGGGGTCTGATTAAAACATCCGCTTTTTTTGGGTAAGACTGAGTCTTTCAAGAACCGACCGCTTGTATCCCGAATTTTACCGCAAACGATAGTAACAGCAACGATAGCCGCTCTTGAAGTACACCTAGTACATACGTGCAAATTTTTATGCACAGCAAACGGAATTCTATATCTTGCTTGATTTTCTTTGCCAGCATGCCTTGAAGGAAGGAAGGCTAGATACTCCTAAACTGAAACAAGTTTTTGATCGTGAAACTTCAACCATCTGGAGTTGAACTGCACCTTTCGATGGCGAGAAAAGTGGAAAGTAAATTTCAACGTTCAGATGGTGGCTTGCGATACCGAAAAAATTTTAACGAGTAGTGCAATACTGGCATTCCTTAACGTATATTTATGTTACCCTGTGATCTAGGGTATAAGAATTAGAAAACTAAATCGAAGTAAGACCACAGATCAAGTTTTTATTCCATGGCTATATTTATAAATATGACATGGGGAAGTTTAAATCGTATGAGACGGCTTCTTGGACTCGCTTGCTAGAAAGGCGATATTTGGGAAATTGGTCGAAAGTAACTATTGATTAACGAACTTGGATTGGGCCGATTCAGATATTCCTATGAAAATCAAGTTTCTTTTATAAAAATTTATGACGAACATAAGCGAACATAATTACGCGACAAGAAGGTTTTTTTTATTAAAATTGAAAACATGGCGGAAGAAAATCATTCATTCATTGCACGACAGGTGGTTATGTTTATAGGAAAGTTATTCATCAGATTTCCATTTATTTAAATAAAGCGAAGTAGTACACTTACATTATTGGCGCCATTTAACATAATGAAATTTAATAAAATTGCTTCGGCTTCCTTTCGTTACGTAAAAAACCGGCTAAAGATAATTAAACAAAAATTGTTGTTTAAATGGCATTTAATTGAAAACCAAATTAAATTGAAATTGAAATTAAAATTAAAATTAAGACAAAGACAAAAGAAACTAAGACTAAATCATTTGTTTTATGTTTTGTAGTAACTCATATTCATGTATGTATTTTGCATGTGTTTATAAGCATAATGTCGAACTGAACTCACTATTGTGGTACGGATGGTGTATTAAGTTTGTGCGGGTGTATGCAACACCCAGGATTACTTGAGATAGACCCACCGATTGTACCTGTCTGTCTGTCCATATTCATGTATGTATTTTGCATGTGTTTATAAGCATAATGTCGAACTGAACTCACTATTGTGGTACGCATGGTGCATTAAGTTTGTGCGGGTGTATGCAACACCCAGGATTACTTGAGATAGACCTACCGATTGTACCGATCATTTTGTGAATTGATCTAAGCCCGCCTGTCTGTATGTCCGTCTTATTTTCTTTTGTTCAAACTACAGAACACAATTTGCGAGATATTTTGATGAAATCTGGTGTATGCTTGATTGGAAGACAGGCCCTCGCGCGCCCAAGATAGCTTACCTTAGGAGCACTGTATTACGTAATAAAGTTTTGGAATCCAAACCGAAGTTTCGCATGCAGACAAAAGTAGAGAAAAACATGATAATCTCTTTTACTTTATGGGTGTAGTTGTTATCATGTTTAAGCAAATTAACTCGTTACGTGCTTCCCGATGTATGTGTGAACTACCTTCATAAGAGGCGTAAAAACGAAAATATTCAAATAAATTCTCAACAAATTAGATTTGATTGCAACACTTGCCAGCTGCATTAGCCACTAAAAAACTAGTTTGTTAAGAGGTTTCAGAATTTCATAATAAAAGAAACAAGTTGAAGAGGTATAGAGAGGAGCGAGGCCGATCGGCGAATACCCTGCAACATTGCGCTGAATGAAATCTTCATCTACGCACGCTATAAAATACGAAAAATTGAACATAGCTGCCCTGCAAAGGCTTACTTTGGATAAAAACATTTATATGGAACGAGCTCGAAAGAAACGTTTCCATCGCATTGTCCATATTCATCTAGTAAGCTAAATATCTTTTCCCGGCTTCAAAGTGATGACATTTTCATTTGAATGAAAACTGTAAACGCCGAATCGGTGCCAAGTCGGCCATCATTCATTCTACTTCGTTCTTTCATGGAAATATTCGACATTTTGTACAATGGTTATATTTCACCAATGGCAGCTTTAATATTGCTTTTTAGTGCTTGACTCGTTACGTTTCAAAGGCTATGTGTTAGCGTAGCCTTTACATTTAATGTAACCGCAAATAAAAAAGTCTAATGATGTGTTAAGTCGCAAAATCTCGACCAATGAGCCAACTGAAGTTTGCATTTCAAGAAACAACGCATTCAGAAAACCTTTTACGCAGTGAAGGCGTTGTTTCGCGACCTTGTCGCAGGCAGCTTCACTCTGCTGCTCTCTGCCCAAATCCAGAGCAGAAATTTAAGGTAAAAGAAATATATGAGACATTCTTAATAAGGTCCCTGGCGTGAGCCTAAACGGTTTAATGTGGCAATTAGGTATCACACAGCTAAAACAGAGGCTCCAAATCGATAGGTATAAAAAAAAGCACGCCCGTAGCTTAGCATGCTTAGCATGCACTCCCAGCACAGGTAGTGTAGGGTACAAAGATTAAAATGAATGAACGTTTAATTATAATAAAGCAAAGTGTATTAACCCACAATGCTTTGGTTATTGTAACCGAAGAGTAGTGAACTGAAATAAAGCAAAATTCAAGATTCATTCATTAACCATAACCACGCCACTAAGCATAAGTAAAACATTCCATACAAGAAAACATACAAGGTAAGCAGTATTAACGTAGTTTTACTTACTGCTCTATATCACCATACTTGAATAGCTCAGCCGTAATGGAATTTTAACAGACATAATAATGACACTAACAGATACGCAACATAAATGTTGCACACGTAAGCGATAACATAAAAGTAAACTGTAAACGTATTTTTAGAGAGTAGTAAAAATAAACTATAGATTGATCATAACAGTAGTGATAGATATATATACACATATATATGTATAGATGTGTGTAAGTGGTACCATATGATTGTAAGCAAAAATTACGGGTAGACCGAAAACTTCTCTATGTAAAAATTATTCATAACTTTTCTCTCCTCTCTTCGTAAGCCTTAGGCCTGTGGCCCTCCGCACGTTAGTGTACTGCGTTATGCAGAATTACTCATATTAAAGTTTTTATTATATTCGCGATAAGCAATGCAACTCACGTTTACTTTCAAGCAATATTTACTAATACGTTAGATTCACTACAGTTATTGCTGCTTGAATTTCCTTTCTTTTTCTTCTTTCGTTTGTTTGTTTGTTTTTTAGAAAGAGATCTATCTCTTTCTCCATACTTACACTTTCGGCCAAATATGCTTGCACACAAACCAAGTAGGAAGTCAAGCAAGTTTTTGAATTTTGAATTTTTCAGCTTTTTTTTCCTCCCATAACTATTGCTATTAGATAATCGTGGAAGTTCAAGTTTTTGATATTTTAGAGGTTGGTTTGTAAAGCAGGCTTATTGAAATGTAATTGAGTTAACACCGTAATGTTAATGTTAAAAATGCCAATTGTCAATAAATTTCGAAGGCTCTTTGCAGTTGCAAGCACACACCGCGAATATTACAGCGTAGTGTACGCTAGCTTTATACTTGAATAACAAGTTTGTTTCTTCAGTCTTTTACATATATTTGAAATATTTTCCAAACTCTTCTTTTACTAGATAACATAGTTTACCTAGATATTTCACTCTTACGTAACACAATAATAGGCTTAGTGGTGTCTACTTTTCCGACTGCAAAAATGAATGTAATCGTAACCATGGAGAATATCAATGGGTTATGCAATTACTCAGTTTGACAAATTTTTGTTAAGCCTAAACCTAATACAGTAGACAGTGTGAACGACAAGTGGGCATGCATGTGTCAAAAGGTTTTACTTTCTTGCATTTTTTTTACACAAAACCTACTAATAGTTTCTCTTGTCTGAAAGCATATTTAACATGTCAAGGCCACCACAAGTTTAAAGCTGAATTTTTTGAGGCAAAACACATACGTCGTCAGGATGTCGTCAGCTGTCTTTTATGCCTTTGGTGGTGAGCCGAGACTCATTAACAGGTGGCATAGATTATTTCATTGAAATCTTTATAAGTTACGGCCCAGTTCGACGCGGCACTGAAATATGCCAAGAATTCTTTCAGAATTTTTCTTTTTCGACTACATTTGAGAGTCGCGCGTACTTTCAAGCTCTTGAACAAGAACACAAATATGGTAAGCTCTAGTCTTCAGAAAAATTGCTATCTGGTTCAAGTTTTTTCCCCTGTGGTTGCTACGTATTCGTCGCGTTCCATTTCTTAGGACCCAGCCGTTATTAGAAAAACAAATTAATTTCTTGCGGTCTGATTACGATCTTAAAATTACATTTTCCCGGTTGGTTAAAAATTGTAAAGAGTTTGTAGCTTAAATACAAATCACACATCACTCAATAGGATGACTTACGTCCGTATGTATTCGGCTTATATCGTGTAGAAAACCAAGATTTATAGAAAAGCTTAGCACAACTTCAACATTTTTAGACAACGTCTTGGTGGATTCAAATCTTAATCGCATTGTAAATAGTATTTAAATCAGATAAAAGGGGCGCAATCTCTTTTTATACCCACCCCCGAAGGATGAGGGGAGGAGGCTACGCCTCCCCAGTGTAATAATGTATCACAAGTTAATTTTTTTTAATACTTTTATTACGCACAAAACAAGCATTAAAAACACCATAAAGTATATACATTTTTGAATATTTTCAAACTTGCAATGCCCGTTTGTTCGTCTGTCCATCTGTCCGTTTGCTAAATTGTGTAGTTTCTGTGGTAACATTCTCCCGTTAGCGAAAATGAAGACAGAGAATTGGCCTAAAGTTTTCAAAGGACACACCTACAACGCCCACTCGCCTATATGATACAAACTTTTAGCCGCACCCCCTGCAGTTTATAAAGCATATTTTCTTTTTTGTCTTTTTTAGGATAATGTTGATTGGTATAAAAGATTCGTTCACGACCGAATATAATTTTCTTACTTGTTCCAATTCAGTCTATAAGAGCTGGGCACATTTAATAGTAATATAGTTTGTTCAAGCGGCATAAGAAAATTGTAGAATAATGTAGTGCTTGTGGTATTGATTTTCTAAAAGCACATGGCTGTGTCGTGGCAATTTAACTAAAATTTTGTCTGCTTCCTTAACTAAGTGCAAATTAAAGTTATTGGAGAAAAGACAATTAACTGTGCAGCTTGTGCGGCCTTGTGCCTACAATGTTATATAAATAAAGCAAAAAAACAAAACAAAAAAAAAAAAGGTTTGCACTATCAAGCTCAATGTTTATATTCAATTAGTTGTGTTATTAATTTCAATGCTAATGTTTGCAGAACAGCTACTATTTTTAAGTGAAGATCTTGTGCAATAGCTAAACATATAAAAGCAAATACGTTAATGAAATTTAAACTTAACGATGAAACGCTGTTACATACTTATCTTGTCAGTGGGTCATATAAACCGAGATCTGAGATCATTTATGGCTACTAATTGTTTGTATTCTTATGTGGCACAGTCAAAATTTGATAGTGAATACGATTTGCTGTTAACTATTTTTTGCTAAGAAATACGAAATTATATTAGTAACGTATGGATCTGGTTCGTGTTTTTGGTCAATGTTCAGAAATGTGCGGAGCTAATCGTAGTCTTATATCTCTGATAATCGAAAGACTTCCTGTTAGTTATTTTATTAAATGAATTCGAAAAACATTAAAGTTTTCATTAGATGACTGAAACCAAGTGCAGGTCTCTTAAGTCGCGTTACTATATATAGTTAAATAAGTTACCGTTTACTTCTAATGAAAACACAATTTAGTTTAATTATAGCATCAATTCGTTAAACTATAATCACTATCCTCAAATCTAGTAGATGGTTAAGTTTATATTCGGTATTTTCCATGAGATTTATGAGTTTTAATATAATAAATTATTAGGTGTAATAACAAATTCTTTGTATTAAATTGGTTCGATTCATGACGCGATCATTTTACTCCAAAATTTTGGGTATACAAAGTTTAGACATTGGCACGACGTAAGTTGCAGGTGGTTACAGGTTCTCGTTCAGTGTATGTTTAAGTGAAAGATGAGACGGACATCACTTACGGCATTGCTTATTTTTCCTGCGGCTAAACCGACGGAAATAATTTAGTTGCCTTGAAGTGAAACCGTAGCAAGCTATGAAACCACTAGAAAGTGATTTTTAAGATTTTGGGCAACAAATTTTAATCTTGACAACGAGGAAAATTAGCTTACGCCAGTCCGTCTCAAACAAAAGCAACTCGGGAACTTGGTCTAGGAATGTCTTAAACTTGTGACGTATTCTACGGGTTTGTCTCCTTTCAATTAGCACTGGCTCAGGTCCATGCAGTCATTTTTATCAGATCAACGGGTCTGCAAAGTTAAAGATGTGCGAAAATAGGTCGGCGACTATTCCGCCTTGAAACCGTAAAGTTTCTACTACGAGGGCATCGAACATCTGCCCGATAAGAGGCAAAGCGCCATAGATATTGATAATAAACATCTCGATTGTCAATCTTTCAATAAGTATTTGTTAATTAAATTTAAATTTTATCACAATATAAACACAAAATTCATTAGTACACCTACTACTGTTCTTTTATTCCTGCAGTACCCAAGTGTATGTTTAAAAAAAGGAAACCTTTGCATATTCAATAAATTGAAAACGATAAATAACTAGTTTCCTGTTTTCAATCCTCCTCCAAGAATTTTTAATTTAGAATTTTTTAATTTATCATTAAACTGAATTAGAACATAGTTAAGAATTTGAATAATTCCCTCTCTACACTGATCAAATGCTTCTCACTGTAATATTACTTGATGTAATATTTTATTATCTTTACGTATAGTTGTTACACCCTACACCGCTTACAGTACACGATTATATTTATATATAAGTTTGTGCGAATGTATGCAACAGCCAGAGGTCCTTGAGATAGATTTTACTACACCCTTCGTTTCAGAGTCACTTTCTGAATCGATCTAAGCCTATGTGTCCGTGTGCCCGTCTTGTTTTCTTGTGTTCAACCTAGCAATTTTCGACACATTTTGATGAAATTTTGTGCTTGCTTTGGCTCAAGGAAGAATGCTATTGAAAATGGACCGGATCGGACCCCCTTTCCGACTACTTTCAATATAAGAGCTCACTTTAAAAGGTTATTATATGCATAGTTGTACTAAGGGAAGTGGCGTAGGGTATTTAATGGTAGGCCAAGTCCCAACATAGTGTTGTAGCTTGTGTCTGCTTTACTAGTGTCAAAAATTTTATTTAATTATTTCACAGGTCTGTCTACCATACATTTTTACAAGAATTAGTCGTTAAATTTTAGCTTTTATTTAAACGTTAGACCTATGATTATCCTACTTCTTCCTTAAGGCGTATATAACTTGCATGATTGCATATTTAAGCGAGGGAACACTACAAACATGAAAGCAACAATAGTTACTAAACTGTGAAATGCGGGCAGAGACCTTAACTAATATCACTTGTGCAAATTTCAGTAAACACACAAATGCACTGAGGCCTAAAAGTGTCAAGGTATCTTTTAAACGATAGTAATAGACGAGGCACACCTTGTCTATATGGAAGATTAAACGAAATATTCGCAACATACGTTTATCGTACATTTAAATAGAAGAGAAGTCAAACCAAATGAGAGAGAACTATGTTAGCCTTCTAAAGTATCTTAAACATCTTAAATAACACATCACTCAATAAGTTCGTAGGATGATATAGATATGTCTTAAAAACGTGTAGCGCATGAGATCGTAGAACTTTTGTGATTAGTAAAATGGAAAAATAAAAATGGTATAAAAGAAGAGAAAAGTGAATAAACCTCACGGTTCAAGGTTATCGCTTTGAATTCTACGCTTTGCACACCTGACAGCTCGCGCTCTTTGAACTCAAATCTATTTAAGATTTCCATAAAACAAAAAAACAGCTACAACTTGAACAACATATCTAGAAGATATACCAAGAAAATTACACAAAAAAAAAAACTGATTAACAAATATTTATTGTTATTAATTAATATTTAAGACAATGAATCGATCGAAATCAAATGAGTAAAGAAATAAATAACAAAAGCGAATAATTGCGTATGCATGCATCACATGAATGTATATATGTGTAAGTGGCTTCGTGAGGCTTTGTACCTATATGTTTACATTAAGCCATAACTATTGACTGACGTAACGCAGAAGACCCATTGAACACAAAAAAAAAAACAAAAATCAAAAACAACAGACACAAATAAAACAAAAGACGTCTGCTAACATATTTTCTGTTTTGTTTTTCTCGTGGTCGGTCTATTATGAAACCGATAGTACATTTGACGTTGCAGCGAACATACAAACAAATAACTTCCATATTTTACGTTAACATGTAACAGACAAAACACTAAACTCGCTTACATTACCGGTTAGAGTTGTTCATTGTTGTTGTTGTTGTTGTTGTTGTTGTTGTTGTTTTAAAGGAACCACGTTCACAGCACACAATTTTGGTAGTTACTGATAGCATTGATGTTATGTTTGTTGTTTTGTGTTTTAACAAAAATTAATTTTTATTCCGGCATTATATACCTACATCCGAATAAGGAGTTTATACTACACTAGCTTCGCCATTCCAGTGCTAAAATTTGTTAAGCCACTTGGTTCTATAGTAATACAGTTACTTAAGCATTTTCGAGTTTCAAAATCATTATACTTTTCTATATGCGTAGGGAGTAGAAGTGTGAGTAACTGAAAATCAGCCGATTTTCAATTGGAGCGGCTTGCATATGTTCGAGGTAACAGGTATTCAATCGAAAGTTGAGGGATTTTCAATCGAAGCGACTTATATATGTCCGAGATAGTGGGTATTCAAAGTCCCCTTTAAATGAAAGTTGAGCGATTTTCAGCCGGAGCGTATTAGTCAAGATCAAGTCGGTATTTAAAATCCGGAGGTTTTCAGTCGGTGCGGGTTATATATGTTCAAGATAATATGTATTCAAAATCCGCTTCTATTAACAATTGATCGATTTTCAGCCGGAGCGTCTTATATGTGCTCAGGATGCTCGGCCTTCAAAGTCCCATGCACCAAAATCCGCTTGAAATGAACATCGAGTGATTTCGAACCGAAGCGATTTATATATGTCCGAGGTATTGGATAACGAAAATCCGCTTTAAATGAAAATTGGGTCACTACTCAACTGGAGTGTGTTATATATACCCAGGAGAGTGGGTAGTTAAACTCTGTTTCTGTTGAAAGTCTGGCAATTTTCAACGAGAGCGAGTTGTATATATGCGCGGTAATGGGTGTCCAAAAGCCGCTTCAAATGAAAATCGTGCGATTTTTAAGGGTAATAAGTTATATATATTAGTGGTAGTAGATATCCAGAACCCGCTTTAAATGAAAATCGTGCGATTTTCAATCGGAACACCTTTGACATGAGCGAAGTAATGAGTATCGAAAGTCCGTTTTAAAAGGGAATCGGGTGATTTCAATCGGAGCGGGTTATATAAATTCGAGTTAGTCGATATTTAAATGTATTCGACATTCGCTTTAGACTTTCTACTAATTTTAGTTTTTATTTTTGAAAAATTTTTAATTTTACTTTAAGTGTTATCTGAGAAAAACATTAACATGCAACTGTTGCGATTAAACTTGTAATGGAAGTATCATAACAAATGGTGGTTAGTAGTAGCAGTTAGTGGAAAATTGTTAAATATCTACTTCCACCGTCTTATGTAAAGCAAACTAAGCTTTGCGATATAAGATCAGCCAATTGGCTTGATTAAGTTACTGCGCGGTTAGCATTTCTTATATTGTATAACGATAATAAACGATAATAACGATGTAATTATTGAGATTAAAAGTTGTCCATAGCCAAAATCAAAAGCGAAGATAATATGAAAGTGAGTTGCAATAGTGACCTGATTTGTTCTTCTCCTCTTCACAGAAAGTATACTCTTGCTCTTTTCTTCCTTTTGGTTTTTTCATATTTTCGTGCATATATTTTTTGCTTTTTTATATTGATTCCTATCGTTTGGTTATGCTATCAATAGAGCGTAACATTTTGTTGCTTCTCAAGCAATAATTAATGATTTATCCATGATTGATTTACTAGGGTTTAAATTTTTGTTTAAAACTTTTCTTAAAAGCTTTGAAGAAAATAATTGATAGAAAATAGAAATTTTACAAGTTTTGTTATTTTACGTGAAAAGTATAAAAGAAAAAGTAATGTGGAATTTTTTGTGTAAATATTAAACGATAAACCTTGACCCACTTCAACCGTTCGAGATCATTCAACTCCAGCTCTATTTTTATAACCAACTAAATGGGAATATAATAATTTCTTTAGTTCGTTGGTTACATCCACAAAAAAAGCATAAAAATCCCTAGAGAGAGTGTGAGCTTTCATTTAGACCAGCGTTTACATTGCAAGATCATTTACTTTGGAAGGAAGGACATTTGTTTGACATGCGTTTTCGAGTTAATGAGAAGAACAAGAAAAATCCTGTATTGTTTCAAGCCAATGGTTGAGTAATGGCTGGGTGTAATGGCTGGCGAGAGTCGCAGGCTAGTCATTGTGATTGTTCCGCTTAAAGAGAATATGTCCTCAGTCCAGTTTATTTAGAGTTCTGAGTTAATTTAGAAGCATTTGTCAAGAGCCGTCTGTTGTCGAAACTTTACCACTTGAAAGAACTGAGCTTGGAGCGCATTTTTAGAAATAGATTGAAGCAAGATATGAAAACAGTTCAGTAGCGAAATGCGAAAATATTACTTTTATTTACTTACAAATTATGTGACTACAAATATTTAACATAATTATGGCTTTCCTTTGTTAAGGCTGTTGCGCTGTGAAACTTGCTACCACTCAGTATCAAAATGCTAGTTAGTTCGAGTAGGTTTAAAGCGGCTATGAAAGCTTTATATAATCTACAATTACATCTGGATGCGCGGCTACCAAGTCGGTATACCCGGCTTCAATTCTCAATCGGTGGTAGACGATACTTTGATTACGATTGATGCTTGGTCGTAGGTATAGTGAGCGCTTGGCCGATAAAGGCATAACCTTTAACGACGAAATCGGTGGTCAATCTCTAGGTCTCTGCCTCCCTGTCCTTTGTTCGAAACCTTGTTACATTAATAGGGGACGCACCCTGAGTGATTGTTCATATTAAAAAAAGGAAAGCGGACTTAAGAGTCGTGCTAAGCGAAATATACATAAGTATACATTAGTTACATATACTCACATATACATATATATACAACATACACACAAATATATACGTGTGCCCAAAAGTGGGCTTAAGAGTCGTGCTATACGTCGTTCTTCTTCTTTCTTATTTACATGATTATTTCCTTTCTTTGATATACACATATATGTATACATTAATTTCACATACACGCACACACAAACACACTCATGTATTCAGTATGTATATATGTGAAAGAGAAGCAGCCAATAACGTGGGCTAAGAAAGCTGCCTTCAATTATTGTTAACAATAACTTTTGTAAAATATTTGAAAAGACGAAAAAGACTTTAAATATAAACTTTTTTTCAAATTTTTAAACATTAAAAAGGCACTACACGAACGTGTCAATCAAGGGCTATGTAAAAATGAAATCAAAACAAACAACGATAGCATACTAAAGGAAGGTAGGTAGGTAGGTAGGTAGGTAGGTAGTGGTCAGCATTGTAAGCAAAGTAATATTTTTTTATTTTTTCATAATCTTCAACACATGCACAGACACAAAGGTAAGCTTAGCTTAGTTAAGAAAGAAAACAGTAGAAGAAAGTAAAAGTCTCTCTATGAAAGAAAACATTTATTTACGTACGTAACACATATTTATATACAAACCGGCATAGTGAACAGCAAAATTTAATATTGAAATAATAAATATAGAAATCATTAGATTATAATCGGCTTTCATTGTTTTTGTTTTGCTCTCGCTTTTGCTGGATAATAGGAGTGGGTGGGCTATAGAAGAAAGATTTAAATTTTACTTTTGTTTACCCAAAGTAATCGAATAGACGTAAATCACACTAAAGTACACGTACTGTTAACTAACAGTTAACAGCTGTTAACATCCACATTATTAATAACACCACGATTACAGCTTTCGTGTTGTTTTTATTTTTTTTTTTTGCCGTTTTGTTTTTCTTCAATATTTTTTTACATTTGGACTTTTTCGCATAAATGACCTTAAACAAGTTATTTTGTAATTAAAAAAAAAAAATGTTTTTTTTGATGTTTTTTTTTTTTCTTTTCAACCATTAAAGCACACTTCACTTAACACAGATCATAATGGAATTTATATTTATAGAGCAAGTTAATTAAATTGCATCAACTTTAACTGCAGTTTACATTCAGATTTTTTTTTATTAATAAATTTTGGAAAAAATTATTTATTCATTTTTTTCTTTTTAACTAATTTTTTCATCGATTTGCTCTGTTTTATCGCTTTCCGTTCATATCCGTTATAAATATTTTTTAAATAAGCAATAGTTTGTTGTCCGCTGTTGTTCATATTTTGTGACCATTACGTATGTCAGTTCGGTTAAATCTGTTCATTGACTCACTGCTTTCGTCTCAAGAGCGACTCAATTTTACGCTTAACGTATCAGCCTGCTTTTCAAACTCTTGTTAAGCTTTGTTTTCATGATTTTTGGTGAATTTTAAAAAGTTTTTCGTTTTCCATAAATTCAAAGAAAAAAAGCTTAGCTTTTAGTGTTTACGAAAAAAATGGTTTATCTTAACATAAGATGTTGCTAATAACAATAGCGAAGAAGTATGATATATCCAACAAGATGGATTGGGTACGATTAGGTATTACCCTACATGTTCCTTTATTCCATGAAAAAGTTTATTGTCTTGGTTTTAAAAAAAAAACCCCATAAATACACACCTGTTGACTTGCGGAAAAAGCAGACTGACTGTCCTTAACTTTGCTGATATATATTTAATTTCTTCTAAAAATTTAATGGAATAGTGTGTAATAAGAAAATCTTGCGGAGGAACATTGTGACTGAAGCGTGTGAAGGTCTATTTTCTTCGAAAAACCTCCACAACGTATGAAAATATCTACGAGAAACTGTGGTCTGACTTAACATAAAACGCACGGATAAATTGCACAATATACCAAGCACAACATAGTATGGATTTAATGAAATCACTTTTTATAATTAAAAGCATTCGTAGAGACCCCTGGCATGTGGTAGAGTAAAAGGAAAACTTTTAAGATTTAAACTTAGGAGTTATTTAGTCCAGAGAGAAAACGACTCTCTGAAAATGCCTCAAAGTTCTCATTCCTTTATTTGTTAGAAAACGCATGCCATGTGAGGTTTTTATTTTTGTTAGGTTATAGCGCAAGAGCAACCCACGTTGGGCACAAATATGGTGATCATTGTGCCGGTTTCAGATGAGTTGCCTAGTGAGCTGCTTGTTGGTTATTATCACTGATTTGACCATACTGGTAACTTCAAAACTAGTTCCCTCATACTTCCGGCCACGAGACGTTTGCATAGAGAAGTCATAGCAAATATCTGATGCCTTCAGACGTGCAAGCTTCTTTACTAAGCCATCAGTTATTATGGAGGACCAAGAGGACCAGGGGGCTTAGCACTAATGTGATAACTAGTAAATTGCTCAGTGGAGACATCTTCCTGGAAATTGAAATCTATAAAGAAAAAATTTAAAGGCAGCCCGTGGTGTACAGATAATTGAAATGCGAGAATAACTAATTGTCACGTAACGGCCAATACGCGAAAACATTATAAACCGAGCTGCGAGGGCCACGGGTGCCAGAGTGCCCACTTATTGTCTCGCTTGCACATAAAATAGCCTGGAATGGTATTTCTCAATACAAACGGAAAGTCGGCTTGAGAGCGATGGAGATATGATTGCTGGGAATAGTGCTTCGGGGAGCGTCTTGGTAGTTGTGGTTGCACCAAAACCGTAGCGACACTGGTTAGTTCAACATTCCCTGGTTTTAATGTTTACAGACGACGTTCAGCTTTCCGGTTGCTTGGGAACCTGTGTACGTGGAGCGCAATCAATGATTGAAAATAATGTAAGAGGATGTTTTTTGCGTAGGGTAATACGTTGCCCTCTTATTATCGCATTGACAATCACATCCTGGAAAAGGTGTACAAGAAATTAAGAGTTGGTTTTAACTCAAGGCTCAAGTTTGATATTCATATAGAAGTTCCGATAAAATAAAGACGGTCTATAGAATTCAGTGACCCATACGTTACCAAGTGTTTCTATAGATCTTTAGTTCGACCAACTCTTGAATATTTGTCGTAGTAGTAGTTTGATTTCCTAGTCTGTTCGACGAGACTTCTTGTTGTTTGCTTTGCATGGTTTGGGATCGGATCCTGCCCTTCCTCATTGATTTGCCTATCCTTGAAGAAAGGAATAAACTGTTGGGTGTGATCTTCATCTTTAAGGTAATAAAAGGAGAACTTTATTCGCCGGCTTTATTAGAACATATTGACAATCACAGCCCTAGTAATGTCTCAAGACGTTTTGTGCTCTTCCAACTACCACAAAGCCGAACCATCAGTTGTTCAATCGGTTTCGAGTAATGTGTGAGATGGTCAACAATCATTACCTATTTTGTCCCTTTAGATTACATAACTAAGTGTCGAAGAATTTTGCGAGCTTCTTACAAATTCAGGTGAATTGGTTTTTTTTTGTATTTGATTTGTTGCTATTAATATAAAAATGCCTATCAGCATACATCCCTGTATCTTAACTTAGTACTTAGTTGAATTTTGGTGTGTATTACATTCAAACCTGTTTTTATGCGGAAAATACCGATCACATAAACGCACAAAAAAAGACCGCACAAAAACAGATTTGAGTGTATAGGTTGGTTTTATTTTTAGTTTTTTTTCTTCCTGCTACAGTTAAGTTATTTTGTACAATAGTGGTAATGACTTGTTCTGTAGCGGAACTTGATTAATTAAATAAATAAATAAATATGATTTAAGTTTAATTAACTGTGGCCGGTTCATAGTTCCCGCTATACGAGTGAGCTCGATGCTAATTTGCATTTGTCAGTCGACAGCAATTCCACGATCGAAAGACTGTTTATTCGATATTAAAAAAATGCATACTTTGTCGGCAGCTGTGAACTCTCTTTTCGTCCAGCGAGTCCAAAATCGACAGCTATCGAGTTTACTCGATATGGAGAACAAAACACCAGACCTTGAAATTGATGAGATACGTTAATGTTAATTGCGTTTAATAAAACCGAGAGATCAATTCTCAGGCAGAGCTTAAAACAAAAACTTGCACTTCTCTAGCGAGAGTAAATCTTTTAATACAAGCCTATATGCATAGGGTGGTAAAGAGTGCATGTGATCCCAACTAAGATCCAGCTACTTCCGTACAAACTTGACTGAATCAATATATACCATTCACAGTTTGGGGACCCAACTATTGAAGCATTTTCAAGAACAAGTTTGTGCAGATCCTTTTTCTTTTCTTGCATTTTTCTTGTTACATAAAGATGGTAGAATTCCTTTGGCAATAGCTCAGCTGAAGCCTAGAAGACTCTTCGCTTATATTGAAGCCAAGTTTGCTACCAACGAAAAAGTCTAGATTGGAAAATGAGGAGGCTTCTTGACATTTAATGGCTTTAATCTTAGTCTTTAATACTTTTGATGAGCGAAGGATAGAACAGAGAATCGAGTAGGCAAAGGAACGCGGCTAACAACGCAATGGCCGCTGGTTCAAACCTCAAAGCTGATAAAATTTTCAATACAATAAGTTATAGACAATAAATGAAAAAAATAAGTAAATATAGATAAAATAATAGAATGGACATAGGGAAGATCATCTATGGAAATGAAGTTTTATTACGAGTTCTTTTTTATTAAGCACTTTGGACGATAAATGCTTAAATGTTTAAGAATTTCAACATTTTCGTGGATGTAGGGGTTCAAAGCCTGGTCGCATGGGAAATTCTTTTCAAATTATATACAATGGACACAGTCGAAGGCGTAGTTGTTTGTAACAAATCTTCTCGCAACCTTTGCCATTCTTTGCTGTGGTTCTACAAGGTTGGCCTAGTAGTTAGGAGGTTCCGTTCACAGGCGAAGGACTCAGGTTCGATTCCTGGTATGGTGGTAGACTCTAAATTAAATTCCGCTTTACTAGGTTATTATGGTAGTGCGGTGATAAGTTAGTTGGGCGTACAAAGCACCCAGCAAATCATTGGTTGTTTTTATCGGTGCAGCGTTTTCAGGTCGGGCGAGAAACTAGCACCTTTTCTTGTCGAGGCGAAAATATTATAATATTACGAGAAATGCATAATTGTTTAAGTAATTGTAGCAATAAAAGCGAGAAGTTCCTATGGGTGTTTACATATTCTTAACACGTAATCCAGCAATGAACGAATTTTTAATTAAAAAACATTAAAATTAAACAAAATTTTTCGAAACGAGTGAAAAGATACGTGTAGCGTAAATTTATTTAAGGATTATGTTGAAAAAAATTTAGGCGTTCATTCAAGGTCATGGAAATAGCAGAGACAAAAAAAGAAAAAAAACCATATAAAAACTTCGAGCAGAACGTAAAGGCATAACTAATGCAAACGAAGTCACCGCGACGTGCAGTTCATTTAAGCGATATCGGTAAAAATTGTGAAAAAAAAAAATTAGAAAAAGAGAGAGGAAGTAATAAAAAATAACAATATAGATATACTTATGGGAGTTGAGAGGTCATATAACTGACAATAAAAACCTTCGTAGTGTATTTATTTGTTGCAATAATCAAAGCTATTAACAAAAGTTTTTAATTTATAGAAAAGAAAAACAAAACAGAAACGCCCTATAAGTAGTGGGATGCGAAAAATGTGGAAAATTTTATTTGGCCTCTTTTGGTATATAATTTCAACCCAAGCTAATCCTATATTAGGCCTCTTTGATCCCAAGTGCAAAATAGAGTACGACGACGCATGTCCTCATAGAGATGTTGGCTTTTGGTTGTTCACTAGGTGAGATCCTTTTATACGACGATATATTGCTTATATTGCGAATTATAAAGGCATTCATTTTTAGAGACATAAGAGAGAATCCTTTGAAATTGAATGCTTCGGATCTACATGCCTCTGATTTCGCTTTCAAAGAACGTAATCTCTATATTTTACTTCATGGTTACACCGGCGATCGCGATTATTCACCCAATGTTTATGTCCGTCCCGCACTTTTGGATACTGAAGATGCTTACATTATATCCGTAGATTACGGTCGTTTGGTACCGTATCCGTGCTATATGACCGCAGTGGAAAATTTGCGAGTAGTTGCTAAATGTTTAGGTCAACTAATAAATAACTTAGTTGAAGAAGATCTGGTCGAAAACGATAAAATCCATATAATCGGTTTTAGTTTAGGCGCGCAAGTGGCCGGGCAAACTGCCAACTATTTGAAAAGGAAACTGAAAAGAATAACAGGTGAGTGAGTAAATTGTAAATAGTTGTAGTTAGTCTAAGACGCTACTTACGCATTATGTTTATAGGGTTAGATCCCGCTAAGCCTTTATTTGCTTTTGCAAGTTCTGAATATAAGCTTGATTCTAGCGACGCCGAATTTGTTGACGTAATTCATACCGACGTAGCGGGCAGAGGTATGTTGGCAAGTTTAGGTCATGTGGATTTCTATCCAAACCTGGGGACCATTCAACCCGGTTGCGATAATGAAAACCCGAAAGGTGAAGTAGCAAAAGATTATCTTACGCCAAGGAATTTATAATTCTTGTTGTTTATGATTTTTCAGACCCTGGCAGCTGCAATCATGATCGTGCTCCTCAATATTACGCCGAATCCGTACGTAACCCAAACGGATTCTGGTCTTATTCTTGCCGAAGCTGGTTATATCAAATGTTTGATTTATGCAACGATCGAAAGAAAGTACAGCGTATGGGTCATAGAGTGAATAAAAGGTAATTCGAAGGATACTCAGGCGGATAATGGCCCGACGAGACAAAAATATAATCAAGTTTTTGTACCCTAAACCACTTGTACTTAAGTTTGCTCGAATGTATGTATGTGAAGAGCTTAAGATACGTTCATCTTTTATAATGCCGGTCATTCCTTGTCCTTGTGTCTATGGAAGCATTTTTCTATAATAACAAAATATTGGTGCAGAAATACAGAAAAATTTGGAAGGGCTTCGAGAAAGCTCAACGAAACATAATCGTAATGGTAGTCCTGCCCCACGGCGTCTTTTTGTCACTTTTGAACTTTTTGAAGTTTTCTTATTGTATTTCCAAAAAATGTGTGATGCGTGTGCAAGACCTTATGTTCATATTGAGCTTGTTGGGACATTTAAATGATTCCAAACTGTACCGAAAACAAGTCAAAAGACTATAGATAGCCCTGGCCAACAAAAAATGCGCTAAATCATGCCACAGTTATTCATATAATGACTTTTCAGAAGAAGATGTTTTGTGAGGGGTGGTCGAAAAAGTGGTCCGTTTTGAATCATTTTCAGTAGCGTTCATCTCTGGACCAAGACACGTCGGTTTACCAAATTCCATCCAAATATCTCCAAAATTGCGCCTTACAGGTTGAACGAAAGAGAGAAGACGGACGGACAGAATCACTTTGTGAATTGTTCGGCACAATAAAAGACGGGTCTTATTCAAGTCCGTCTGGCTTTTGTATACATAGGACGAAAATAAGACTTGTATTAGACAATGTGATGTGATAGGGTATTTAATACTGGCCCTAGCTCGACGACTTCACTTTTCACTTGTTTTCATATTAAATGATGATTTATCCTTTCTCCATTTTCTTTCGTTATAATACTTAAGCTTACATGGTTCATTTTTCTTGCAAACTTCCGCCCATGCACCGTATGCGTTGGATCCTATCGCGGAAACAATAGTGGAGCACAGAGAACCAATGACTCTTTCGTTAATCGATTTTGAAATTTACGATGATGAACAACTTAAAGCATTTCTTATAGAACTTATGCGGAAAGATAAAGCGCAGAAGTATTTAAATGGAATAGCAATACAAAAGTACAAGGACTTCGGACAGAGTTATGAATATTGAAATTAATTATTATTATTATGCTGAATTAGGTCATTAGCGATAAGCATAAGTATTTAAAATAGTAATTAAAAAATGCGAAAGAAAAACATGAAAACTTTTAGTCACTGCTGGCTGCTATTGATGTCAGGTAAGCTTAGTAACGGCTTAAAAAATAACAACAAGTTTTAGAAATAAATAAGTAAAACACATTCGTTGAAGTTTTCAAAATACTGACATATGGATCTGCCAATAATCGCGGAGTCCTTTGGTGCGAGTTTGCACCAGACGAGTGTCCTCAGAAGAACATCGAATTTTGGTTTTATAGAAAGTAAGTGAAGTCAATTGAAAATAGAAAAAGGATCGCGCTTCCATTTATTTATTTCTTTCCTTTTTCCAGTGATTCTTCTTTATCTCCCTTTTTATTAGATCCTTTGAGTCTTAATGAGTCCGTGAGTCTATTTCGGCCCCGTTTACCTTTAAAGATTATTTTGCATGGCTACAATCAAAACAGGGACTTAAGTCCAAACCGTGAAATACGTCCGCCTTTATTGTACCACGAACAAGTTTATGTTATAAGTTTAGATTATTCCGTTTATACGAAACATCCTTGTTATTATCCTTGGACAGTATATAGCGCTGCTATTATAGCTAAGTGTTTGGCTAACTTTATTGATGATTTAATAGCTCGGGACTATTTCGCACGTAATGATATACATTTAATAGGCTTCAGTTTCGGTGCTCAAGTGGCTGGTTTAACGGCCAACTATGTAAAGGAGAAATTAAATAGAATAACTGGTAGGTGTGCATGTGCTTTTGTTTTTTATCTACAGCTCAACATTTTCAAATTTCTAAACACAGCCTTAGATCCTGCACGTCCTGGTTTTATGACGACAAATTTGTCCGAAAAATTAGACTCAACTGATGCGGATTTTATTGATGTCATACATACCGATCCAATGTTTTTCTCATATCTAAATCCATCGGGTCATGCAGACTTCTATCCCAATTTGGAGGATTTTCATCAACCTGGCTGCCCCATCTGGCCATTTTTAAGTGAATGTTGCAAGCTTTCGCATGGAAATTATTTGCTTTTCACATATTTACATTTCTAGGAGTTTGTAACCACTATCGCGCCCCCGCCTATTACGCTGAATCAATATATTCGACAGAAGGTTTTTGGTCTTACAATTGTGGCAATTGGTCTTATTACTTAACACATCAGTGTTATTTATATGATGACATCGCCATGGAACAAATGGGCTACCATCTGGCCCATAGGTAAGATTTGAACAAAACGTTTTACTGCTTCTTCTTAAACAGATTGTAAAAATGTAGCGCTCGTGGTTCTTATTTTTTGAGCACTAATCGTCAACCACCTTATGCCCAAGGACAATTGATTCAAACGGAATTAAATACCGTGGATGGAGCATAAATACAAGACTTCCGCTAAATTTATAAAAACTCTTAAGCAAATTGTTTTAATTTCTTTGTTGTGTGACGATTTATGTAGCTTTTTCGATTCAATAATAATCTTATGGTATTTGCGTGCTATTGATAGACCACTTAAACAAATCCAATCGGCGAAAAACCACTTGCAGTTGAGTTGGTGTCATAGGTAGGTTCCCTTTAAAGCCAATATGTACAAATACAAGTTTCTTAAAATACTAAAAAAATGAAATAAAACAAACGCATGATACAGACTTCCATTGTTTGCTATTTAATGTTTTTTGTTGTTTTTTATACATATGTACACATAGATACCTAGACCTAGATATATACAAATACATTTATATGTAATAATTCACTGCTTTAATGCTTTTAAAAGGAAAGAGAAAAAGAATAAACCCGAAAACTTTCAAAATAACGGTTTTTTTCTACTAAGCCTATGGGTTGGCTCTTTTTAAACAGAATTCTGCCATTTAACAGAATGCAAGACGTTGGTGCTGCCATTTAAGAGAAAGCTGCATGTTCGTAATGTTATTTAACAGGAAGTAGCACGTTCGTGATGTTATTTATCAGGAAGTAGCACGTTCGTGATGTTATTTACAGAGTAAGCTTGGACGTCAACCTTAATCGAATATCCCTGAAATAAAATAGTGATATTCACAATTAACGATATGCAATTGTGAATAGCATCGTTTTATTTTTTATTTGTATCGCACTAAGTTTTTACTCAGCTGTAAAAGCAGCTGCTTTATATTTACTTTGATAAGTGTGTCTTATCAATTTCTTTTTAAAATTTAAAAATCATCAGATAATGTAGGAATTATCAAAATTGGAAGAAAAAAGATAAAAATGAATGGTTCAAAAATACATTTGCAAAATCTAAAACAAATTTTCTTGGAAGCTGTGAAAGCGGTGCGACCGTCAAATCTACTATCTGTTAAAAATAACTTTAATTTTCAACCAACGCAGATTGGAGAGCATTTGTGCATAAAAGTTGATGGAAAATTGTGGAATATTGAAAATAAGCGTTGTCATGTGGTAGGTTTTGGTAAGGCTGTTTTGGGTATGGCAGTGCATTTGGAAAAGACATTATACCAACATTTAGTTTCTGGTATTTTAAGCATACCGAAAGGAGCGCGCGAACAATGTCAAAGCCAAACCGATATGCAATTGTCGTCAGATACAGTTTTTCGTGTATATGAAGGAGCCGAGCACAACCAACCGGATGAGACAGCTTTACAAGCCGCTTTAGAAATCAAACATTTAGCTACATCCTTAGGTCAAGACGATATCTTGTTTGTTTTGATATCAGGCGGTGGTTCAGCTTTATTGCCAATGCCCCGTCGACCTGTGGATTTAAAGAAGAAAATGTCACTTATACTAGAGCTATCAAATCGGGGGGCTAGCATACAAGAGCTGAACATTGTACGTATAGCCTTGTCGGATATTAAAGGTGGCCGGTTGGCGTTGGCTGCTTCACGAGCCCATGCCGTTATATCCTTGATTATTAGTGACATAGTCGGCGATTCGACAGAGTTAATAGCCAGCGGTCCCACTTGGTCCAAAGCTGTATCCAAGCATCCCAAACCCAAAGAAATTTTAAGAAGATATTCATTATGGGATAGCTTAGGGAAAGACCTTCGGAAAATGTTAACCGAGACCCCTGTATTCATATCTCAAGAAATGAAAAACAATCACATCCACATAATAGGAGATAATCGGGTTGCAACTGTAGCAGCGAAGCTTCAAGCGATAATATTTAATTACACGCCCTGTGTTATCAGCAATACAGTGCAGGGTAATTTAGATATTGTAGTGGAGCAATATTGTGATATTTTAAAAGCCTTATACCAACTCAATGCGAATATTATAACAGAAGCGGAGTTCAAGAAAACTTTCCCTTACGGAGAAGCGCATTTTCGAAAGCTTTTGATCACTTTAAAAGTAAGTGGGACACGCGGAAAACCTTTGCTTTTAATAGCAGGGGGGGAGCCAACCGTGAAGGTAGTGAAATGAGACTGAACAAGTAAAATAAATTTTATATAAATTTTTGTTACATTTTTAGGTTAAAGGAGGCGGTTTAGGTGGCCGTAATCAGGAATTATCCTTACGTTTATCTAACAAATTTTTCGAGGATCCTCAGCTAAAAAATATATTTTTCCTTAGTGCCGGAACTGACGGTATAGATGGTCCCACCGATGCTGCCGGTGCCGTAGGGTGTCATCATGTTATACAGGATTTTTTAGATCAAAACAATAACGGTTTAGAAAAATTGCAAACTTATTTAGAAGAAAATGATTCTTACAATTTTTATAAGAATTTAAATAACAGGGAATATCAAATTATTACCGGCCACACGGGTACAAATGTTATGGATTTACATTTCTTATTATTATCAGATGTAGGTTTTTAATTATTTTTATTAAATTTTATAATAAAACAAATTGAAAACAAGCTTCACACTTGTTTGGTTGTACACATCGTTTCGTAGGAAACAATTAAAAATTTTTTATTTAAACTAAAAATTTTAGACAAAAGTTAAATTTTTGGCTTTCATTTCAATTCAAATGGTGATCACTTTTTAGCTGCAGTCCAGTATAAAGCGACGCAATTATGAAAATGAAAAAATTCCACTGAACTTAGATTTATTTATTTTTTTTTTTTAATCATCACTCATTAGCTAGATATTTTCATTAGTGAGAAACATTTGCATAATTCTTTCGCCAAAGTAGTGTCGCCAAGAGTCTCTTCAACTATGTTTAAGAAAATTAAAGGGAATACTTGAATTTTTCCGAGGCTTTCGTGAATGCGTTGCACTCGAGTTTGTTTTGTCAACATTGGTCTGGGTGCAAGTTTCGAATAAAGAATTTGTCTTAGACTCACGTCGTCCGAGTGAACTATCGCGAAAAAAATTGAAAAGCATGATCCTCGGGCAACTTAAAACATTCAAGAACCCACTGAAAGTGTATGGCCAATAAACCCTCTCTTCATTATTGCGATTTGGATTACAAAGCTACCACGATACTTCCTTTGGGACCATAGCCGGTCATCATGACTTATACTCCGCTCATGCCTAGGCGTTCTAGCAATTCGCAACGTTATCACTTTTGCTTAGGCATCCGCCAACAAATACAAGGGGTTTTCTTAAACATATGTGAGAAAGCAAGTGGTCTGAAGCATTTTCGATAGCATTTGTCCTTGGGCTAAAACATGTCGTACGTGGTGTATGTAATTTTATCAAAAAAATACCTTTAAAATGCGACAAAAGTTGAACAAGAGAAAACAAAACGGACCGACGGATGGGCAGACAGACGAACAGAAAGATATAGCAAAAGGTGAGTCCATCTGAAGTTCCTCTGAATGTTCCATACATGTGCGCAAGCTTAATATACCTTTGTATCCCAAGTCTTGTAGGGTATAAAAAATTCAAGAGAAAGTATTTTGTTTACTTTCGTTTTAATTTAATTTAAATAAAGTGATGATCATTTTTAGCTGCATATGTGGCGCAATAACAACAACACATATGAAGGAACGTAATTAAAAAAAAATTTCAATTGAACTTTAGTTTTATTATGACGATCACTCACCAGCGAAATATTTCCATAAGTGAGAAATATTTGCATAATTCTTCCGTCATAAAAGTGTCGGGAATAGCTTCTCTGCAGATGTGAGCGATAAATGGAAAGAAAATAGATAAACTTTCAGAGACGTCTGTGGAAGGGTTGTACACGAATTTGTTTTCCTGCTTATTGTGTGGGTGAAGATACGGGGCAAAGAATTTGTCTTAGGTTTCTATCTTTCGAATAGAATATGACGAGCGTGTGCTACGAGTGGTTTAAAACCTTGAAGAAAAATGTTGAAAATACTTGAATCCGCAGTTTTAGAAAGTTCTCGTGTTTGTTAATAAGCGAAATGGTCTATGGGTGGCTTAAAAACTTCTAGAAAGTACGGGCATCATAGTTATCCAATCAGGAAAATGTCTATAAATTAAAATCAAAAAAGTTGAAACAACGTCATTGATGGTAAGGTCAAGTTAACAGCCTAATTAAAAAAAACCTAATTTTGAGTGAATGGATCCGTATTCGAATAAGATACATGTTTAGTGGTACTCTGTAATGTTTCTGTGGTAGGAGCGAAAAGTCCACATAAGCAGGCATGCACGTCAGTTACCTAAATGTGTGTGTGTTAGAAGGAAAATATTTTAAATTATTATGATGTTGGTAATTAAAGATTTCTCATTGCTTAGCACGTGTGGTTTTTAAACCAGAAAAATGAGTTTTTTTCTTTCTTCTTTTTCTTCTTCTTCTTTACAACATTTCAGCAAGCGTATGTAACATACGACACATGTGCCCATAATATGTGGCTTAACACTTGGAGAGGCCAAGCATACATTAATTACTTATAAGTATAAAAGTTGTTAGGAGTGTCTCCGCTTACGGCATGGGAGTCCGAAAGTATGTAACGATCAAGGTTAATAGTAATTTAAGTAACAATTTTCACAATTTTGTGTATTTTTAAAACCAAAGTCGAAAAGATGAAAATAAATAAGATTTTGAACAAAATTTACATAATGCAATCGCCTTTTGCAAGCGATACTAGATCCAAAGTTTGCAAAAGAAGCCACAATGACGTTAATATTAAAACGTATTCAGAAAAGTTTAATTTTTGAATTTGTCAGCTTGAAATTCATACAAGCGCATGTCAAAATACCATTCGTTTGTTAGGTTCGGAATTGCACGTCTGCTTATCGTCCAATAAAGTGCACGCCTTTCTTTTTTTCGTTTTCGAAAACTATCGCATTTGCTTCGTAATAGATCATCGAGCTATCTGTAAGTATCAGTCCGTCGCAATATACTGCATATATTGCGCTTTCTACCTAAATTTCTAGGTTATGTTTACTATGTGGAGTAATTACTTCTGTGTTATTTTTCTATTATTTTTCTATACCCTATACCACTTGTGAGACAACGGTGTATTAAGTTTGCGGGGATGTAGGCAACATCCGGAAGGAAGTTCACTGGCAAGTTATTACAATTTCCGAAAATTTCCCCAGACTTCTGAACGCGAAGATTACAGCACTTGTTCACTAAATTTGAGGAGATTTCTTTTTCTGTAGGTTTTCATAGGCAGTTACCAATGTTTAAGGCATTTTGAATGCATGGAGACAATCATTTGAGTGAATCGCTATGACTGAAAATGGGAAGAATTAAGTATCGGGTCCTCGTTAACTATTCGCTTTGAAAGAAAACACGAACTAAACACGAGTGTGATCCTGTCTACGGAAATTCTGCGCCATTCTTGATCCGGTTCCTGGGTGACGGTAAACGTTCGTGACATTTAAATATCGTAAGAACTCTGTCCACTCTTCAGACAAAGCTTCGTCAAGTACAGCTTCAAAGAAAGCATACCGTTACAGATCATTTTTTGTCGCGAACTAAAGCTGCTTCTTTCCCAAACCATATTGATTATGAGGTATCACCGCGTGTCTAAGGATGTGAGGACGAACTGAAGGTTGAGTGTCTATAATTTTTTGAAAATATTTGACGTAATGCATAATTTGTCACATTCGAGTTGCTAATCTTCAAAATTACATGTTTCACTTTACAAGTGTTCGCAGCTTTTTAGGCATGGTCAGGGAAGTTATGCCTTGCGGTATAACTTCTAGAGCTTTGCTCGTTGCTGGATTTCCAAGTTCGCTATTCTAGATCACATTACAGCTGGCTAAAGCAGAGTTGGCTCATTTTTATTTTGAAGATTCGCCAAAGGCCATTCGCATAACATCTTACCATCTTCAAGTTATTAAAATTTATAGAAGTTTCACAGCTAATAGTGCTTGGGCTTCGCAGTTCACTAACCGCTGGTGGTGGTCAGGCCCATGGATAAGAGCGTTTTCTAAAAATATGCGAAGATTGCGGCGTAAAATCTCTTCCATCTTCTTACTCATCATCGTTACTATTCTTATTCTTAGTCTTTGTCTTAGGATTAATCTTAGTATTAGCCTTAATCTTAGTGGAAACCTTACTCTTAGTATTAGACTTAGTCTTAGTCTTCTTATTCTGTTCACTATTATTATTCGTATTCTTCTTGCTCTTGTTTTTGTTGTTGTGGTTATAATTCTTCTTCTTCTTCGTATTGGTGTTCTTCTTCTGTCCTCTACTCCTTTTTCCTCGTCTTCTTCGTCCGATATTTAGTTTTATTTCTCTTGTTCCTCTTCCTGTTTTTTCCCTTTGTTTTCTTCCTCTTATTTTTCTTCTTATTCAGTTTTTCATTCATAATCTTGTTGTTTATTTTCCTAGAAAATTTTAAATAATTTTTGAAAATTTTCATACGTAACGCCTTTGCTTCCGATTGAAATAAAATTCACATTGATGTGAACTGCTTTGCGAGGCTGATTTGCATTATAATCAAAAATATGCGAGGGTTTCACTTTAGTTTTATTCATAAATCACAATTACGTCCGTTTCCGCAGGCATTTTGTCTGATGTGATGTATAAACAGGATTACATTAGATTTAGAATTTAACGTTAAATAAATTTTACTATTCGTTCTCTTAAGAGATTAAACGATATCGTTATGTGTTACAGTCATAACAACAATTTATCACAACAACAGTACGCGTAAATGTGTTCGCTGCAATTAACATGAATCTAAATTATTTTTATGGCAGATTTTAATGAATTCATATTCATGTACACATAAACACACACACACGTATGCATGTACATATGCATATATATTCATATAACTAAGGTTATGTGTGTGTGTGTGTGTGTCTATGTATGTATATAGTTGTAAAAAACTTACGAACTTACTCAGGCACTTATAGGCTAGGAGTTATAAGATCATGATCTATATTTAAACAAAAATTTTAATGAAATTTTTTGTTCTTTTTTTTTTTTTTTGTGTTTTGTATTAAACGGGTAGCGTCAATTTGTCTGCTGGTATTGTGCGTGAGTTAAGTTTTTAGACAACAATAATAGGAATAGCAACAATTGCATAAGTTTTTTTCAGGCTACAGATGGTTGAACTCGTTTAAGATGTTGATCTCAATCACGTATAAAACATTATAAAGTATGATGATGATGATGATGACGATGATGATGACGATGATGATGATGATGATGGTGATGATGGTGATGGTGATGGTGATGATGATAATGACGCCGATGACAAAGTTGATGAGTATGTAGCGTAGCGTAAGATATGCTTACGTGTGGTGTCACTACTTCATTCACTTTCAAGTTCCAGGTTCAAAACTCAAACATGCGCGTACGCATACGCAATGCAACGGCACACACGTTATAAAGTGTCGCGTTGATTTATTAATTAAAGCTACAACGAAGCATTTTTATGCCGCTAGCCATTAATAAAGTATTTAACTGGAAAAATTAATTGTCTCGGTTATAGATGAGAGAGCGAGGACGGGATATATACTTAGGTAGACATATTCACTCTTACGTACACATAACATAACTCATTCACTAATGTGTCAGAGTTTGTCTTTCCGAACATTGCCCATGTGTTCACTTATGTTATAAACAAACGTAAAACAAACATGCTAACTACTACCCTGTCCATGTCTATATATATATATGCATATATACATATGCATATATGCAAAGCGTAAAACATCTGGTATATGTTACATAGACGTCTCAGAAATACCCACAAGTAAATGTTTTCTCATCGTTCGTTTGTTTTCATAGAAAGAAAAAAAACTTTTGTTTTTTTTTTTTTTTTTTTTGATGCAATAAATGACTTATGACCGGGGGAATGGTCAGAGAAATAATAAAAAATATTTCTTCAAATTTTTCCTTTTTTGATTTTGTGATCTTTTGTTCTACTGCTGTTTGCTTTATAGTTTCCTTTTGTTAATTTTTGGATGCTAAAAGTCTTGCATGTACATATATATTAGTTGTGTGTCAATTGACGCGACCGGTAGCACGAACAAAGTAGTATTTATTTAAACTTCAAAATTGTCTTTTCCTGAACGTTGGGTCATTGCGATGATTGCCAGACCTACTGACGCGCTCCTCTTCTTACATGCAAACACATTTCAGAAGACTTAAAAACGCTTATGCAACAAGTTACGTGCGCATCGTTTGTTTTTCAAAAAAGCTCCTAAACTTAAAGCATATACACCGAGGTATACCTGCAAAGGTGTTGAGACATAACGTGGCTTAGCCTCCCAATGCGAGCACACGTAAGTAAAGGAAGGAATTGAACGAACAAATAGACAAAGCTTAACTCATTTTATTATTGTATTACTTTAATATCAATAAAATTAATAATATGTGCACATAATAATAATAAACATCTGTTTGATTGCAACAACGCGCGTAATATTTGTGCAGAATGCGCGAGAGGGGGACCGACTAAAAGGAATCGATCTTTGCCGCAGCAAAGTTACAACTAGTAGTGTCACTTGTCTGCAGACAGTCATTGGATTCCATTCCTCTTATCAGTCTTGCTGTTTGTCTTGTGGCGTGCATTGCTCGCTATCATGTAAAGAAAAATGTTTGCTATTATACGCCGCTTCGTACCATTGAATCGTGAGTTTTAGGATAGCAAAGGTTTTATTTATAATTCTTGAGAGATCTATTTACAACAAATTGTTTACACGAACTTATATTTACAATACGTCCTCCGATCTTTCCCCGTTTGGGTATTACGATTTAACTCTCTTCACTCCACTGACTTTGCTTTCAGCAAAAATATTGCAGAATATATATCCCTTTAACAAGCAAGTTGCCGCTACCAAGTTTCTTTGTGACACTTTTATGTTAATCCCTGTTTTATAAGATTTTCTTCTGCGCTTTGGTTTATGCGACTTTTTGCTTTGTGCGATTGGTTTTGTACTATTTTTATATGTATCATCGATGGATGGGGAATGTATTCATCTTTTCAGAACATTTCCAAAAAGGAAGCTTCATGGATCCCACAGAGCATATATATTCCTGATCAGCATCAAATTCCGAATCGATTTAAGCATGTCCGTCTGTGCGTCCGTGCAATGTATGATGACAACATTCTCCTGGCCTGAAGCTATTGCCTTAAAATTTAGCAGAAACATTGTCAGTTCTTGCACGCAGGTTGGTATTGAAAAGGGGGCAAATCGGTCGAAGGACAGACCTACTTTGACCACGTAAACTGAGAAAAGCATTGTGTATTAAAATGATTAAAAAATTCGTTTTTTGCTTATTACTCATCAACTACAGTAGATAAATCTACAAATATTTGCTGCGTGATGCTGTACTACTGAATATATCAAAATGTAATTTCTTTTTTCAGTATCTTTATAACGAACAGAAATAAGCTTCAAAAATTCGAAATGCACCTAAGCATGTCCGTCTGTCCATCTGTCTTAGTTCATCCATTTGGCCGTCTACCAAACTTTGTAGAAAAAGTCGGCTACAAATTTGCAAAAGAGCTGGTCAAACACAACCAAAACTGAGAAGACCTTTGCTTTGCTCCTAAACTACACTCATAAAATATACGGGGTATAAATTACCACAAATTTGTACTATAAGAATATCAAAAATCAGCCTCGCCCATCCAATATTATGGAATAGGCAAATTTATATTTCTCTTGTTTTTTGGCCTTTTATAGGATAACGGCAGAGTTTCACAAGTAGGCTGTAAGCTTAGCAGAGATGAAATGTGTACAGAAAGCAAGAAAATTGCTTTCCGGCAATAAATTTGCCGCCTTAAGAGAACCGAGTAGCTTTTCTTCTTCGAGTTCTTCTTTCGAGTTCAAGCCAGTTAGAAGTCTAAACGATATTTTGCCAGCGAAAGCAGATATAGATCTTAAATGTCGATAATAGTTCGGAAAAGCTTATCAGAACTATTTAAAAGCCACACGGTTAAGAAAAATCTTAATATGGCCTAAGAGTGCTAAGACATTGAAGGCTTCAATTTCATATACCCACAGTCTGCAAGTGAGCAGACGAGCACGAAAAAGGGATGTAAAGAGACAACTCTTGATGAAAGACTCTTCAGAGCATGATAAGCATTCACAATTCGCTGCACTTAACTTGTTCCGAAAAGCCATTGAATTTATTAAACGTTTTCGAAAGGCATTACATCTCTCTCTACTGTTATTTATTAAATAATTATTTAATTGCATTATCCATTGAATTGTAATGCGTTCCTAACAAGTGTGAAAAATTCTTGCATAAGTAATAATTAAAGATAAATACGGAATCAGAAATGAAACATGACAACAATCGCATCGTAAGCAATTTAGTGTTAATTACTATAAATCAATAATTAAGTTGTACTTCAATCAACATCTGCATACTAATCACACTTACAACTGCTTTCCCGAGCTAATATCGCAAACACACTTAATAAAATATAATAAATATTTCCACATAAAGACACTTATTTACTTAGGGGAGCGTACAATAAATCATAATAATTATTATTAAAAAAAAAAAAAATAAAAACAATGATAATAACGATAGAAAACAGAAATAGTGTAGTAGTAGCAGCAAATGGAAGTGTGAATAAGAACAATAATGTAATAATAAAAAAGAATAAAAAAGCAATAATAAAAAAATGTTGACAATTAAAAATTTAAATTAGTTAAACTATTTTTAGAGTAGCTTTGTACACTGCCCACTAGGCGAATAGCTTTCAGTTTAATTTTCTTTTTTCCTTTTTACTTTTCAAAAAATATAATGTAAACACGCCTATTGTTTGCGGTCTAATTGCGGCAGTGTTTTTTATGTACTTATAAGAGATATATTTGCTTTGATTATTGAAAAAGAAAAAAATCCTAAATACGTCTAATCCAAGGTCAAGCAATATGGGCCGATTACCTCGCAACGAAATTTGCCTTCAATTAGCAAACTTATTCGTAGGCTGTGCGACATGCCTTGTCCGCTTATTGCAACCAATTGTTGCAATTCGCCATAGACAGGGTAGGTCCTTAAGAAAGGCGTCCCATGGATAAGTTTGTGCTGCTTGTGCAAGCGTGTGCGTATAAGTGCCGCGTGCTTCTCGCTTCTTGAGGTAAAATGACCTATTGCTTACGAGAGAAACAAACAAACAAATGACACAGGGACGGACGGAGAGACAGATAAGAAAATTGATGGAAGGACAGAAGGAAGCCTTAGGGTAGAAGGAGCATCAATCATAGCTGGAATAAATTTATGATTTTACGCCGACCGCACTCCCTGGGACCATTGCTGCCTCGTATGCCTGGGTGTATACAAATAATGCGACGCATACTTCAAAAAGTACGTAGGCTTACTGATAAAATAACAACTTTTAGGTAAATCTCGACTTTCGTCATTAACATAATCTCCTCAAAAAACAATACATTTATTCCAATGCAAGCGTCACATGTCATGTCCAAAAATAAAGTTTTTATTGTAAAGAACCATTCGAGCAGAAGCCTACACAAAAGGTGTTATTGTAAGGAAGAATTGAGCAACCGAGATATTTCTCTAATTCTTTAGGGTATTTTCTAATTTGCGTTATGCTATTCCTAAACCAATATATATATATATATATATATATATATATATACATATTTTTTTTATTTATTGCCTGACTGATATTGAGCTTCTAAATGAAATATAAATTAATTGTTATTCTACATATAGTGTTCTGAGAGATTCTATGGAAAATTATTAGCAATAAAATGTTTGTGCAAAATTCTATAAATATGAACAACAATTGCTTGTTGCTATTTTTATTCAAATCGAGGTCTAGAAAATGTATTGCTATTATTATTATTTTTTGTTTTTTTTTTGCTTTTTTTGTTTTACACATTATTATGCAATTGATTTTAATCAACAGCAACTAATCATTGCGTTTTATAAGGCAATCTAACCTAACTTAAAGACGACAAACTTGAAATTAATAAACAACATAATAATAAGAATAAATAAAAAAAAATAATTAAAATATATGTAATAAAATCGAAAAAGTTCCAGACGAAATAGGAAATTGATTTTGTTGTGCTGCGAACGAGTATGGAAATAATTTGGAGGCTGAGAATATTAAGCATGTACGGTAGTGTTAGAGAGGTATGTTACTCTTGTTTTTTTTTTTTACATACGTAAGTCATATTTTTTTAAATCAATAACAGAGCATGTGGTTGTAGCAAACGTTGAAAATTACAACGTTTTTTAAATGGATTTGATTATGTTTTAAACTTAAGCAAATGGATTTACTTATGCTTAAGAAAATAAATTGCTGTTTAAAACAAGGCAACACTGAAATCCATTCGGACCTACGACACAATGAAATTCTTCAGCGCTACCAATCTACAGACTGGGATTAGATGTACATTAAGCTTATTACTTTAGAATAGATTTAGATAGAATTAGTTTATGAAAACTAGGAAGGGTTCAGTTCGATCGATTTCTAGCTTGATATTCTAAATGTGATATGTCATGTGACATAACTGTTATCGTAGCACATCGAGGTATGTGTATGTCGGATATACGTTGTTCGATGAATTTCAAAGTCAGCGTTTTCGTTGAAATGAAAAGATCTCCCGCTTACTGTGGAAAGAATTGATTGACATGACGCAGTTAGGTGTAAGCCGCCCAATTACACATAACTGGCCAATCATTTGACATTTTCTGTCAAAACTACACACAGAACTCATTAACAAAAGAACCGAGGGATACCATATGCCACATTTGCAAAGTTTCCCAAAAGAATTTTAATATATCGTTGGTGGTTTCAGCGGATAGATAGACAAAAAGATAATTCGATTTAACATCCAATGAATCCATCGTACGTATTAGAGCACACTCAGGTTGAGTAAAGATACTCTGGAGCAAATATCTTTATTATTAGGTAGAGTGTTCGTGCAGTCTAGAAAGTCGAAAATTACTTGCTCTCCGCGTCATGCTTGCTTGAACGACTTCTAAGACAATCGATGTTTGTCCGACCTTTTTCTTTACTAATCGCTCAAATATTATTGCACTGAAGCATATACGTTATAGTTAGTAGATTATTGCTTATTACTTACTTACTGATCGTAAATATATAGTATTTCTCGTAATTGATTGATATGTTAGTTGCGAATGATCAAGCGATTATTATAAATATTTGAAATAACTGATTAATTTAGAGACATTGTAAAATTTAATTGTGTATGAAATTTATATTTAGATCTTAATTGATTTTTTCAAAACCTATTCAAAGTATTCGTTAAACTGTTGGTTAAGTGACGAATCAATTGGAAATTGTTTACTTGGTACGTTAATTAATTGATTAAAGATTTATAAAATAATAAATAAATTAAATTATTAAATGAATTATTTTTCTAATAAAACGCTTACTAAATTTCTTCATTTTATTATATGGACTTTGTTCAAGAAATTAAAAAAACTCGAGAAATTTGTAAACTTTTAAAATCGACATACCTGGAGGCCATATATACGATCACATTTTTCATCATAATAATACGAGCTCTTACACTTCTCTTTTACCGATCGAGTATTTGAATAACAGGAAACGACAATCGAATTAACGGGTCGTCCGCCGTAGAGCCTTGACTTTGTTCCAATGACTTCTTTTTATTCTCGTATGACAAGAATGAACAAAGGTGCACAACGATTTTCGTGGGCAGAAGACGGTGACCTTGAAATGCTTAAAACCCACCCGTTTTGGAGATGTCTCAAGCGGAACGGAAAAAATGCTATTGCAAGTGCGTTGAACGTACCCCAAAGGTTGTAAATTGTAAAGGTGAATAGTTTGATCAATAATCAGGCAATTTTCAATTTGATTTTTAACACTACAATGGGTCACATTACCTTACAGTTGTACATGTATACGTGTAGACGGAAAAGTAGGTGCGAGGTCTATTTTTCAGTTGCATTCCATAGAAATTGTAAAAGATAGTTTCCACAGAGCTTACACGACGTTGTTACATGTGGCAAAACTGTTCGAAATTGAATCCTGAATCCGGGATCGTGAGCTAGTTCTTCCAGTAAAAAGTTGGGGACTTTCATGTTCCTTTAGTAGATTTTTGAACTGGACAGTGGAATAGGTGCGTCCACTTTAAAGTTGTGAAAAGTAAAGTGTTTGCAAAAAAAGTCGAGCACATCGTTGCACCCAAGAAGGGGGGTGGCTAGGTCATCATATTCGAAATCAGAAAAAATCGTACAAATCTATCGCCGTATCACTAGGTTGATCACATAGCTTGTCATGAGTGCTTTAAACTTCCAAAAGCAATGATGAGAGTGGCAGAGAAGTTAAAAAAACTTCTTCTGTTTCCGATAATCGCATTATAAATTTAGCAAAGCGAGATCCCTCCAAGTCGTCTAAAGTAATTTCCAATGAAATTGAGAAAATGAAATTGTATCACACCGAAATGTTCGTCGACATTTATTAGGTGTTAACCTACCAAGAACAATAGCTGGAAAAGTTCCCTTGCTCAGAAAAGTTAACTTAACTTGGAGAATTAACTTGCTTCAGCTTATAATACTGACTTTTGATTGTTTGAATTTATTTCTCTAAAAATGGTTACTTTTAAGTGCAAACAATTGGGTTATTTGTATATTTTTATGTGTACACCTATTTTTCTGAACACACGTGTAAGAAAATTTCAAAATAAGGTGTTGTGTGGAAAGCGGTTGTATCGTGGATCCGAATCATTTTCAATAGCGTTCGTCCTTGGGCCAAAACACGTCCGTGTATCAAATGTAATCATAATATGTCAAGAATTGCGACCCGAAAGTTAATAACAAGAAAATAAAACGGACAGATGGACCAAAAAACTTAGATCGATTGAGTGAAATGATTCTCAATATAATAGTAAGTGTAATAAAACATTGATATACCTGAAGTCCTTCTGAGTGCGACGCACATCCTCACAAACTTAATATGTCCTAGCACTACTAGTGGTATATGCTATAATTAGCGCCCGTTAAAGTATTCCTAGATTAATAGCTACTTTAGAGACCACGATTATTGTTCGCAATCGGAAATATTAAAATTCTTTTGTATAGTTGACTGTTTGCCGCAACTCGATTCTTTTATCTAACATTAACTGAATGTCAAATTGATTCTATAGGTAAGAGGGTGGGCTGTCGTTAACTTTGTATTCAGGACTTATACACAAAAGAACTTCTTACATATCACATGGAATACTACCATTTCCCATTTTGTAAGAAGATAACAATCGTTGAGTGGCGTTGGAGGATAGTAGTTTTGTGTGGATCTTCTTAAGTCTTGTTGGCTTCGTTTAACGTTTGAGTTTAGTTAGATGTCGATGGCATTGGCGTAGATGGAATTTCTTGACATCAGATTGGTTTACATATCTAATTAAACGGTATAGCGTAACTGATGTGGATCTCTAATCATGGTATCAGTTTTCCGGGTTGGGTTACCAAATTGAGGAATTTTTGGTTTAATTGAGGCATTGCTTGTTAAAGTATGATATAAGAGCCTTTAGTTTAATTCTTCATTTATGACCTAGATAATCGTTGCCTGGAGTTATTCATTCTACAACGCGCATCAATATTAATTTGCCTTTCAGAAAGGACAAAGCGCGTTCATATGTTTGAAAATATGGCAGATGGCATGGGAGAGTTTTTTCCCCGAAGAGATAACTAACTGTTAGTTACAGTTCGTAGAGGAGTCGCGAGGAAGTTAAGCGGGATTTGTGATTGCTTGAAAATTATGGAATATCCATAGGCGATTATTTTTTGCATAAAAATAAGATCGTTATGCTTAAGTCTGCTTGTGCGCGTATTCACCATGCATAGCACTCGCTAAAGCTTGTCTAGACCTCGTCAAAAAAGACATAAAAACAAAATTTAGTTATTAGCTAAAGTGCTGGAACAAAAGGGATTACTTTGAGCATGAGAAACATTAATGAATATACTTAAATGAATGTATGTAAACTTTTGAAGAGAAACTGAAATTTTACATAGAATTCCTTCAAATCTTATATTACGGGAAGCTCTACTTAGGCAGCAAGCGGATTGTTACCTTACTAAGCGGTAATTAAATTTAAAAAAAAAGCGAAATATTTTGTAGTAATTCTTTCAAAATTTATCTTTCCAAATACGTATATATATATATATATATATATATATATATATATGAATAAATGTCTATGTGTCTATGCATATATTATAGTTAAGTTCGAAAAATTGAAAATATTAATAAAATCAATGATGTATGCATATGTGTAAATGTTTTTGTCTTATGTTGTAGCGAGTTAAGTCAGCTGCTGCTGCTGCTGATGCTGATGCTGATGCTGAAGCTGATGCTGCTGCTGCTGCTGCTGCTGCTGGTTGTCATAATGCCTCTAGCAATGTTAGGCAAATGAGCTTAACAGTCGCCCAGCCGGTCGGTCATCCAGCTAGCTACGACTACAATAACACCAACAACAACAACAACAACAAAAAAGATCAACAAAGAGAAGCAATAGTAACAACAACTACAACAACAACAACGACAACAACAGTAACAGATAAAATACATGAACATGAAGCTGAACAAGCGAAACAAACAATTTTTTGTAGTCAGTCGTAATCAACAACGTGTGAGACGCGCTCGAAAAAATTTTCAAACCCACTTCAATACGTTTTAAAACTGCAAATATATATATATATATATATATATATACATATATATATATACATATGTATAAAAAAAAAATCTTTCCACAAATTTGAATGCTTGGTAAATGGAACTCGGGGGAAACAGCGTAATATAAGAAGTTCGCTGTTGTTGTTGTTGTTTTTTTTTTGTTTTTTTTGTTTTTCGAAAATTTAATTTTCAATGAAAAAAAGGAGTTTCTTTTCTTAGGTTAAATAAAAATCACAAAAAATCGTGTTAAATAAATGGTAAACAAGTGCATCGTGTAAAAGTAAAATTCATGAAAAACATGAACGCGTTTAAATAGAAATTATTTACAAGAAAAATTATGTTCAACAACAGGTGTGCAAATAAAAAATGGAAATTTTACTTAGTAATAATAAAAAAAAATATTTATTTCCTCAAGGAATTTTTTTTGTTTTTTTGGTTTTTGTCCACAGCGCTATGAAGCGAACATTAAAAACGGGAGAAAAAAGTGGTTTCGCTACAACAAATAATTAAAACAAAAAAAAAAAAAAAAACAAAAATGAATATTTATTAAATACCAAAACCAGAATTAATTTAATACATGATTCAATTTATTAAAAGAAAAAACAAAAAAAAAAAAAAAAAGAAGGCAAAGCTGAACGAAAATATCTTGAAATTGTAGAGCATGCGTGTATACATTACCAATTTGTTAAGCCTATGAGTTTTTGCTTTTGTTTTTTGTGTTTTTGTAGTTTTCTGGTTCAAAAGAATGAAAGAAAATCGTTAGAGTTAAGTGTTGATTGGCTTCTTTCCTCGACTTTGCTCGTTCTAGTTTAACGTACGCGTTCGCCTTAGATATCGCGTTATGAACTTGACAAACATAGGCACACACGCGCGCGCGCGCATTCGCTCAAAATATATACACACCTACACAAACGCGCAGGAAATGTTCGTAATGTGACGGAAATTATTAGCTGGGCATACGAGCAGTGAAGGCAGGAAACAGAAGTTCAAAGTTCAGAGAGAGAGAGAGAGAGAGAGAGAGTGGAGAGAGTGGAGAGAGGGGTATTGAGGACAAGAAAAGTAAATAGCGGATGGGAGGAGTAGGGGGGCAAAGAATTAAAAACCTTTTAGTCCTTTTATTATACGGTTGCGATACACGGTATCATTGTTTTTGCTTAATAAAATGTATTTTTTTTTTTTTGTTTATTTTTCTCTCATGATTTATTAGAAAACATTCCTAAGAACGAGTTCTTGCTTAATACTCGCTTTACAATTTTATTAAGAGACGGATCGCTAGTGATGGGAGCGAAAGAAGTAGCAAATCTAAATACACGCGAAATATTCTAATTGAGAATGTGTGTAGTACGAGAGACGACAATATGTGTGCACGTAAAAGCAAGTGCAAACTGCATATATAAATCAACACCAGCAACTGCAACAACAATAACAACAACAACAAGAATAGATAGAAATAGCAGCAACAAGTGTAAAATTTTTAATTACACTTATGCTGAGCTATCGTTCAAGGTATGTGTGCGTGAAATAAGAGAATGAGAGAGAGATAGTGTGAGAGAGGGAGAGCGGGAGCGGGAGCGAGCGCGGGAGACCAAAAGATAAGGAGATAGAAATAGTAATAAAAAAAATCATAATCACAATCCCGCAAGAAGTACATCAGCGTCGTTGATATATTTTTGAAAAATTACTTAAGACAATGTTGCTCGATTTTTCTAGAGCACTGACGATTATTACCAAAATGAATTAAAGTAGAATTTAAATAACAAGTTTATTTCTGCATAATCAATTTTCGGGCTTGAGTAGCGTGAGTATATTTCAGCAATCACTAATTAACAGAAGAAGAAGTTATAAGGAAAGCGCGTGAAGACGAGACGTCTTTAAATCCCAAAAAAAAAAAAATTTGTTGGCGATAAGACGCAATGAAAATAAAGCGGTTGTAAAAATAAATAAAACTCGACTTCACGTAGAAGAAATATTTTTGTAGTTGTATTTAATTAAAACAATGTAGATTACATAATAAACGAACCGGTTAACCGGTTTCGAAAATCCTCACACACACTGAAGCAATATTCGATTTATATCGATTTATATAACATTCTTTTTCACGCGAACAAGACCTTAAAAATAAACCGGATAAAATTGGATTGCAAATGTTGATGGCTTCTTAAGAATAGATTAACGATTAATTTTGAAGAATCGTCTTATAGTAGGGAGACTAACTCTCATAGACTTGAAGGTACGATAACTAAATCTAATTTTATATATTATTGGGCACCGGAGACGAATATGTTTTTTTTTCGTATGACCAATCACTCAGGATATGTCCCCATGTAACACAATGATGGCCAAAAAGTGAGGAGGAAAGAGATAAGGGCTGGTCAATGTCTAGTGGGTGTATGCCTCTTGCCTCATGTAGCCATCATGCCTTTATGGACTAAACAGTCGTAATCACTATATATTTCTCTATTGTGCCATTTTGACCCTTAATTTTCCGTCATTTTTTTGGTAAAACCACCACCACACTATTGTTGCAGAATTGGGGGATCGGGGGATTGTGGGATTGCTTTTTTCCATTTTAAATTATTTTCTCAACTCAGCTACAAATAATTTAAAAGCTTTATCCGCGTGACTGGGCGAATAGGCAAAGGGTCTCATGTGCGGGAGAGTTTTCAATAAAGCCGATAGCCTTAAAGTTTAGTCTTCAACTTTATTCCTCTGGCTAAACTAACAATAATAACAACAATAACGTAATACCTTTAAACTTGGCATTATTTTGTAGGATTAAATAAAGAGAAGGAAGTTAGCCTAAAATTTATATTTAAATGAACTAACAAAAGTAGACTGCACACTGAAAGGGAAGACAAAAGACATGTTCGTGTGCGCCACGGAATGCCATCACAGTCGATTTGTATCAACATGTCACGACATGTCGAACATGCCAAAGCTTGGCATACCATTGCAAAAACACCTTTAGTTTGTTAGTGGAAATGCGCGGGCTTACTAGTTATTTGTTATTGTTTTGTGCAGTACTTGGGCAATGACTTTAATGGTATTTATTGAGATTAGATTATAAACTTCGTTCAAATTTTTATAAACAACACTAAGTTGATTGAATAATTGATAATTAAATCTGGATTAGCTAAGTATTCTAAACCGATAAAGTTAACGGCCGACTTTACCGACCGAGTTTACTAAAAAAGAAGATGCCTAAAAAACACCTGCCATGAACCACACCGCATAGACCGTCTGTGATAGGATCCGGCATGCCTTGATCACAGATGGGAGATCATTAATATATATTACATATAGAATCGGTCTTAAGAGGCTGTCATGAGGAGCACTAGACATAATAAGACTAACATATCTGTTCTGGAGATACGATTGGACATTTGACTGGTTATTGCGATATGTAGGACGAGTACAATTTATAGATTAATAATTTATGTTTAATCTTGTCGAAGGTCTTGTTAAGATCAGCACAAATGTCATCCATCTGAGAGCCATAGGGGAAAGTCTTAAGGAGCCAACACCACGCGGAATGGTAAATAGAAATGTGGAGTCAAGGTTCGATTAGAGAGGAAAGATCGCTATACCATGCAAATTATTATTCTGGATCAATTATTATTGCGCCTTTTTAGCATATAAGGGCCTTTTTCTATGAGAAAAAGCGGGTGGTTTCCGAAAAACCTTGAGACCTAAAGACCTATATGGTCTGATGATGAAATTCATTTCTATTTCAAGTTACTATTGCGGACTAATTTTCATCATAAAAGTATTGAACATGGGTAAATAATTTCGGGCGGTAGAGTATGGCAAGCTAATGTATTTGGATATAGCAACTCAGGAAGGAAAAGTGTTAGGTTCAGAATACGATTGAATATCAATATGCTTTGCATATACAGAGTATTACCCTACATACGCTATTGTCGCAACATAAAGACATTAAACTAAAGCTGGGCACGGATTATTCCTAATTCAACCTAATGCTGCGCATCTGCACACATATAAGTTATTGCCATCTGGCCGTGGTCATTGAACGCCTAAGTGCGCCTAATAACCTTTTTTGGCTCGGGGCACCCTACTGTGTCTGGCGTTATGAAGCGTTCTTTACACACCTGGTGTCTCAGACTGGAATTGGCTTTGCATTCACATAGAATATGATGGGACATTTTAGTCGCCCGTTCGCTTCTCTTTTTGGTACGCTACAGAAAAGTTCCGGACTTGTCATGACCCCACAGGGTCACCTATTCGTTAAACAGTCAGCTCTTTCCTTGTCGTCAGAACCCGAATGAACTATCTTAGGTACTCGTTATCTTGCTTGTCAAGATGATAGAAACAATACTTTATCTTAATTTGATTATAGTCAAGCCGATGATTTTAACTCTAATGACGAATCATACAACGATGTGACCCCCAATCACTTGTGGAAGTTAAAGTTCTGTTTGTAGTTTAAGTTCATTTACACCTTCGCATAATACATATATGAACCAATTTCAAACGTGACTCATAGGCACGTCGCGATCCGTTTGGGGTTAAAAAAATTTTGTTCGCGGCTATAAATAGTGAAATCCTACGTCTTCTCGTGGCATGTACAAAGTAAATGTCTTGTTATATAAAATTATGGATGAAATTCCGGGTCGATTAATCACATCAATCGCAACCCGTTTATTCGTCCATTAGTCGTTCGTTCTTGAAACTCTCTATCAAAAAAATTGAAATAGATAATTGACTCATACAGACAGGCATTCACACACACATCTTCGAATGAACTTCGAAGGATACATTGAAACGAAAGCTACGAGCGTAGTAAATATCTGTAAGAAAAATTCGCAAGCCCACCATGAACCATAAGCCGTACTAATAATAATAGATATCCATGATAGGCGTTTAAGCTTTTAAGTTTCTACTTGTAGTGCTACAGTAAATCAGAAAGAACGCAGATTTTGGTTATATTTTGTCAAAAAAAAATTCATAAAAACTTCTATTGTGTAAAAAATAATTAAGTACATATGTATGTGTCTTGATATATTCACATATTTATGTTTATTAATGTATTCCAATATATTTATTACACAGTATAGAAAATATTGAGCCCTATCAGCGAACGAATAGAATGATTGGAGGAAATATGCAAGCTTTGATTTTCGCCAAGAGTCGATATTCTTTAGATTATAAAAAACAACTGGGCATTTACATATGTATATATATATTATATTTAGAATGAAATTTACCTAATCAGGGTTACGTTGACTACATTTTTGTGGCTTACTGTGAGTTTGCTCAATACGTACACAAGTACTGATGTACATATGTTTTTAAATTAATGTATCTATGATTGTGTCTGCATTTCGTATAATTTTATTAGTTACAGTTAATAAATTAATACAAGCTTGATCGTTTTGATAGCTAATGAATAGAGAAAGAATTGAAAACCTAACCAGTTAAGAGAGAGAGAGAGAGAGAGAGAGAGAGAGAGAGAGAGCGAGAAGCTCAAACAAACGCTTTAGTAATAATGCAAGACGAACATACATACACTAAGCATAATACAAGTTATGCAGTTTACAAATCATACATACATTCGCATGTACGTAAAAACATGAGTGCAATAGTTTTTTATTTGTTGCAGCCGATTATGGTTAAACGACAAGTTAACTTTTGCTTAATATGTTTGTAAAATGTTTTCTTTAGTGGTAATAAAGACTTGTTGTTCCTAAAAATAGAGATAAAAATGACAATACAGTGGAGCCTTGATTTATGAATTTATTTCTACCGCCTTTTCAATACACGACCCGAAACTCACTTCCCGATTGAAGGGAACGGAACATGAAGAAAAAGACATAAACAGTTGTTAAAGGTGAGATATTGATTAGAAGGGAGTTCCATTCCTTTTCCATAAAGATATTGAGGTGCTGTGGCCGCAAATCTTTAAAAGTTTTTCCATCTTCAGCTTAGTGGCTTCTTTTTTTTTCTTGCATTTTAAGGATGTTCTCAGAAAGACTCGTGGAGAGAGAAATGGATAGGGAGTGGTCGTAGCTTAGACTAATGGGTGTGTGCTCTATCGGTATGTGTTATGTTTTTATCGAGTACGCTTTCGTTAGATCCGCGGCGAAGTATGATTAACCTTCGACTTGCGAACATTGACTTGTATAAGTCGTGACCACTCTCGTCTACTTGACTAGGCGACAGCCAAGCTGCAATTTTATTTGCTTTCAGCCCCTTTTCTCAATCTTTTTTGCTTTCTTTTGTTCTTTTCTTTTCCACTCTCTCTTTCTCTTCTTCTTCTTCTTCTGAGTAGCAACTCAATAAGTTTTCCCTTGCTCCTTACACATTGTCAATTTTTAATCCCGTTCCTTTCAGACCAAGGTTCCTTGCGGATAGATTATTAAGATGGGAGGGTGGAGCCATGGCCGTTGTAAGCCCTGCAAAGAAATGAAAATCATTCGAACTCTTTTCAAAACACTTTTCAGCGCAGTGACTCATTTGTTGTTTACTTATTGAATTTTAGAAGAAGAAGACGAATGAGAATTGTGTTGCTGTCATTTTCGAAGTGTTAGTTATAATCAGATCTTTTTATTGTTGTACTTGCTAGAAAATAGAAACTGAGACAATATTCGTTATGTGGAAATTTTTTCTTCGTACACCGTTTCGTCTCGCAGCATAATTGTTGACAATAATTCATTGAAGCCTGTACTTCGCCTTACTGGCTCATTAATGTCGATGTCTGCAAGTGTTTGATAAGCGAGAGCATATTTTCTTTTATTATTTATTTATCTTTTATTATTTGAAATTTTTAACCTTGTTAAAAAGTTGACTCGATGTGTGATATGTAATTGATGATGTGTTAATATATTCGCACTTTCAGTATCATAAATTGTGTTTTTAATTACTTGATAATTCAAATACTATGAGGAGGATGATGATGATGATGATGATGACGACGATGATGATGATGATGATGATGTTGATGATGATAATGTAAAGTAAATAAATGCGAAAAAGTGTTTTTTTTTTTTTAAATTTTTTTTATTCCGCTTATAAAACTGAGAAAACAACAATAAAAACAAAGAAAAGAGAACAAAAGATTAAAACCACAACTACTTGTAAGAAATAAGCAAGCATCGCATCGCATATATATATTTATAAGTATATGCATAGTATTGTATATTATGTAGATGAGTAGTGAGTAGACGCCAGCCAGCCTCGGTTACAGAGCCACCCCCGGCCTTGCGAACTCATTATCTTTTTCTTTATTGTTTTTATTGTTTTTTACTCAGTTCACATTGTTATTGCAGTTGAATTGAAACTAAGCCATTTGATCTGGAAATTTTGTAACGCGATTAAAACACCAAAACATTGCTAGTTGAGATATTGTATTGTTTGGCTGTTGTTGTTGCTGCTGCTGCTGTGTTTATAGTTAAATAATAATAATAAAAAAAAGCTTTGCAAAAAAAAAAAAAGAAAAACAAGCTACAAATTGGAACAACATAACATAGTGTCAATATCAATGTTTCGTATTAAAAAATGATTTCTCATGAAATTTATGAAAAATAATTTTTGAAAAGCTTGCCATTAGCATCTAGCGAAGTGCTTAGTGTGTTAACAACACATCTAAGTCGCGGTATCGTAAATTCAACATAAAGTTGTTCTATTAGGCCGCTTGTTAAGCGTTAAACTTGTTAATGCTATCGTCGCTGCTCTCTGCTATTAGCTCGTCTTCGTCTACGTATAACTACAGTGATTAATCTTAAAAATATGAAAGCGAAGCACGAATTGAATGAATAAAAGTGAATACATAAACTTTGACCTCTTGGGTGCTAAATACATCTCAGATCACATATACACATATACAGATATATATATATGTATATATACAAATTGTTCTTGCTGCTGCTTTTCTCTCCCTCTTTTACTAATCAAGTCATTGATATATGCATTGACTTCTGTCGCCATTTCTGTCTTTAATTTAGTTTTCTTTACTTGCATTTGCATTTGTGTCTATGTGCGCGTGTGTATGTGCTTATTGATCTCGATCACTTACTCAAAGCGTGTTCTAAAGTTTTTCCATTACATTATTGTCGTGAAAATCAAGTGAAATAATTCTCAATACATTTTTTTTGTTTTTTCTTATAGCTCCGTCATATTAACGATTGTTTGTTTGTTTTCGTGTTGTTTTTGTTTTTATTTTTATTTAATGAAAATTTTAGCATATAATTAGAGCAGAAAACTAGTGAAATCAATTCGCATTTTTAAAAGAATTTCTAAAATCTGCAAAAATTTTATCGCTTCTTTTTCTCTCAAGAGTGGAAAGAAAAAAAAAAAGTTTAAAAAAGAAAAAAATAAAAAAATAAAAAACAAAATTCCTAAGAATGCTCATAACATTTTTTTTTCATAAATGCGTGAAATAAAAAAGAGAATTTCTTCTTGATATAATAAAAAATTTGTGATAATGGATGCAATTTTTATTACCAGCTACGATTGGAAATTGTTGCAATTGCAGCCAAAAGATTTGTGGATTCTAACGTTTATTTGAATAAGGTAAGTAAAATGACCGTTAAGTACTCTACACCAGCCTACAGGCGTTATTCTGAAATGTCGTTATACGGGAAGTGGTTGAAAAGATGGTCCGATCCGTACTATTTTCAGTAGTGCTCATCCTTGGACTAACGGACGTCAGTGTAGGGAATTTCAGCAAAGTATTCGGGATATTACGGACTGAAGATTGCACGTAAGAAAACAAGACGGATAGACCGACAGAAAAGCTAAAAGCGATTCTGAAAAGGCGGACCTTTATCTGCCTCTGCACAAAACTTATTATACCTCTCTTGCCAAGTGGTGTAGGGTATGAAAAAAATGCTTTTTTATAGGTCTCACAGGCCGGCCATCTTTTTTTTTTTTTTAATAATCGATTAAACGAATAATAGGATTTTTTAAAAATGATAGTAAATTTTATATTTTACATTTACAACGGAAGATGTAAAGAGGAATGAAAAAAGGTCGAAGAGAAGAGAATGAAATTACCCTATGAAACCGGTTTGCCATATATATATATCTGCATTTAAATGTCGTAAGAAAAGGCTATTTATATATATTTATTTGCTCTCATTACTCTTCTCTACAAATGCATATCGAAAGTAAATTGTGTGACGAGGCTGTAAACGTAACATACTTTACAAGTGTAAGTGTCTCATGACAACGTTGCTTATAAAAAATTATCCTAGTAAGTGAGTGCTGTTGCTCACGTACGTCGTGAGCATCGTCACGATATGATGTATTCTTAATATTAAACATACACACGATGCAACTAACATAACATGTCCGAAAAATAGCCATTTTAACGTAAATAATGAAAGGATCTTTACTCGCTCCTAATTTCGGCCGCCTATTACGTTCATGAAAATTTTGAACGTATGCTGGAAAAAGAAGTGAAGCGACGAAGCTTGCAAGCCGCAATTCAAAATTTCAAAACATCACTAAATGTTGTTCAAATGCACTTCCTTGTGACTGACTGACTTCAAAAGTTGCTAATTTGTGATTAGTTTTGAGAGAACATAACATACATTTGTTTACTTTTTGTGACGGACGCAAAAAACGCACGTGAAGGCATGGTACATATCCTGGAAGAGCAATATGCCTACACATGTATTCGTCTGATCTCTGATATACCTGAAGCAAAATATTCATACCTAGATTGTAGCATACTTTGTTAAACAAACAGCAGTGAGGTGCACTGTTGCATAATATTAACGTTCAGATCTCTTCAAACTTGACTGCAGAATGATTTTGAAAGAAATTTTGATATCGCAGCCGCGATAGATATCTAGGTGGATGGTCAGAGAGACAGACGGTTAGACAAGCAGGAGGCGGTTTACGGTTTTCGTTACGTAAGTATGCTTACGTGATGAAACACAAGAAGACATAATCGGTTTTTGGTACAAATACGAAAATTTACGTTCAATATCGAGCAAACTGCATACGTTATCAACTTGCTACTCGTTAAAATTTAATCAATAACGAGAGTCATGAAGACAAAATGGAAAATTACGTTCGAGCTTGCTCGATAACAAGAACTGTAAGCCGATCCCAGACTCGAAGACATCTACACTCTCTGTTCGTTGCATAGATCGAGTACAAACCAAGTTTACCTCTTCAAGTAGTCATTGCTTTTCTTATTTTTTACTGCAAGTTCAGAATGAGTATTCACTCGTAGTTGTAAAATAAAGTTTCAAGATTGGCTTTAGACCCTTTTGACTAATTCGTCCAGAATTTCAACTATAGAGAATGAAGGCTGCAGGAAGGATGCAAGATCGTGCTCCAACCCAATGAGTCCTAGGGCATATAATTGTGGGGCGCAGCTAGTGACTCTAATATTGAAATACTCCAATCTAAGACTCTTTGTTCTATTGTTAATGCCTCGTTGCCCGTTTGCAATAAAACTATTTACGCTGAGCTGGATATTCCATATGTTAAAAGTCGAACTTAACGCCTTACTGCAATTATTTTAGTCTGAGTAATCACTTAAATCCCTTGGCAATATCCTTATAGATGAATCCAATGAGTTCAGAGGATTGCAAGGGCATCACAAGCTGCGTCTTCTATTTAAGAATTTGTCAATTTTTGCTCTTCAAATTATTTTAGTGAGAGAATCTTCCAAGTTCGCGTAGATTCTTTTTATTTGTTTAAATATCATATCTATGTTCTTATATTGCTCCTATTGGGTCACAATAACCTCTGAAACTTTTCTCGACTTGCCATAACTTTTACGGTATCATCTATTTAGATAGATTTGTTTTAAGTTTTCATCGAAGCTTTGATCCAAATTTCATTTTAAATTTTAATCTAAACTGTCGATGTTTTCCGAGATTGTTTTAGTTTCTTCTGCACTGTGGACGAGTATGTGAGCGAATCAGGTCCACTTCTTAATCTCACCAAGGAATGTTTGTGCCAAGTTTCAACTTTCTACCTTCATTTTTGACTGGCTGTAACGATTCGCAAAATGTATTCGTCAAATTGGCGGTTTTCCGTCAGTCCGTCAGTGTTAATGAACTTGTGCTATCATTTTGTGTTTTCATTTTCTTTAAACTTCAAACTACGATAAATTATATAATTTTATTACTGTGTAATAAAAGTCGTGCCTTTAGAACACAGTCAGAGATAGTTTGCTGACATCATGTTTAATATTTGTGTCCTGGAAGAAATATAGTCGTCATAAGGCCTGGTTTCGACGAATCGAAAAACTTTGCAAGTGCGATCGAAAGTAGTTGAAAACTGAAGTCGAAGGCAGTTGAAAAATGTTTAAGAAGGAATCTGTTTCGTCTGAGTCTTGACATTAAAAAGCAAAGCAATTTCCTTCAAACACATAAGCAGCCAAAGTGTGGGAGTGATTCAAGCTTTATTATGTAGATTGTAAGATTTTTAAGTAAAATTTTTGTGTTGCATAATGAAAGTTCTCCTAAAATCGTAGGAGTGTAGACGGGAGTTCGATGAAATCTTTGAAGTGATCAGAGAAAGTCATTTATTTAAAGTCTTTTCTTGCAAAAGCTGGTTATGCGTATATTTTACGACTCTTTATTATTACTTTTAATCGACCCAATCCTAGGGGATAACCGATGTCCATATCTTGGAAACAAAAGCTCCCATAATCTCAATGCAGACAAAGTGCTGTGTCATCTTAATGGTTTAGAAATGGACATAACTCATCATCCTACTGTTCGACATAACCACGTGTATTTCATGTTCGCATTAGCATTTTTTATACGATTTCCGGATAAGATATTTTAATTGATAAATGCAATAACTGCTGTGGGAAAACAAGATCGCCGTAATTATCTCATTAAAGTTTTTTACACCTTGTTTTCAATTTGTTCGGTCATGTTATTAAAATAAGTTAACAACAACAATAAAAACTAATCAATCCAACAACAACAAAATCATATCGCAGAAAGTATTGAATGCAGAATTTCCCAATGGCGAATGGGTTCTGAGACTATTGGTAAAGTTTAGTAACGTTCGACTTGTTGTTGATATGTAGACATGAAACCGGAATTCGCTTATAGATGGCCATAGCCACCTAAATATAGTTGCTGCCATGCCCCGTCATACACTCGATTTGCTTGTTGATATCTCACGAAGGTTTTGCAACTTACAACAGTACAAGTTTCATATAAAAGTATAGTCTCTAATAGCGTTGAACCTGTCGAATTTCATGCCTAAAAAACAGCGTTTGCCGATAGCATTATTTTTCCGTTACTCTGGACAAAAATGAATTTACTTTGAGAATTTCAGGCTCATAAATTCAGGGGTAGATCCAGGTGTACCATCTTTATCTGTGGTAGGACAGGACCGAATGTCTATGCCAGACACGAAACTGTGTCTTTGATGGGACCAGAAGGATGTTGTCTGTTAAAGTCTTAATCCATTTGAACGGTTCGCTGTCAGAATATTAAAATAAAAGCAACACAAGGCCAATTTTATACATATAATCCGTCCGTCCATCAATCCACAGTGGCATAAACCGATTCGCAACCCGTTAGAAACAGTTAATTGGGAAATGTTGGCCCATGCCTTTCGACTCCTTGCAATTACCACTTATTTGCATCAATGGGCCAAGCTCTTGTCAAGAAACGTGTTGATTCTTGCGAAGATGGGAAAAAGTGATTCGCGGTAAAATTTATTGCTAGTGATGGGCAATTCCTGTACCATGTTATCATACCTGGTAATTAAATAATACTCACCTGCCAGTGGCTATGATAAGGGATTTGAGCGTAAAAGCCTCAATCTATCCGATTTAAAGGTCACATAGGGAATGCAAATGTTTGTATTATTAGTTTACAAGCAAAAGACGCTTTTCTCACATAGTTAAAGTAAGTTTTGCTGCAAGCATGAAAATATACAGGGATTTATAGCAAAAGCTGTGGAAACGAAATTCTAGTCAATTGGTTACCTAATCAATTATGGTAAACGGTAAAGTCAGTGCAGCTTCTGTTTGCTGCAATTGCAATAACAAAATATCGGTCTTTTGTTCTAATTATCCATTTTTTCTTTTTTTTTTTTTGCTGTTCTCTTAATCCATGCTACAGATTGACAGTTAAATAAATTGTTTTATTTTCTGAATTAATAATTAATAAGACTGGTTTCAATACCATGCGTATGTGTGTATGTAAATGGGAATTGAAATCAAGAATGCATGCATGATACTACGTATGTTAATTGGATTCAATAAAAAGACAATTTCGAAAGCAATTAACTATAATTGAAATTTAGTTACCTGACAGTGTTAGCAGCGTAAAGTATATGAAAGAATAATAAATAAATATATAAAATGAGAAAATCAAACCGATATGTTATGCGATTTATTTTACGTAGATCTTTAGATTTATGACTTTGTCGCGCTTTAGGCGCTTGCTGGGGAAAATCAATTAAAAATTTTATAAACACAACTTTTCTATCTACGGTTTGTTTTACTAAAAAAGGATCATAAAAATTGACTAAAGCAATTAGTAGAACACCAACGTGCATATGTATACAATATGTACATGGACAGGCAAATTGCTTATAAAACTGTAAATTGAATTTAATTAAATAGCGATGACATTTGTGCGCAATAACTGTGAATTTTCTTCAATATGCGACAACCAATTGTGCGCTAATAATAATAATAATAAAAAGCAAAAAAGCAAGAAAAAAAAAACAAATTCTACATTCAACTGACAATTCTATGGTAATTCAATGTGGCCGCCGGCTATAGAATTCGTTGTCGTTCATATGTATTGTCACGTTACTAGTTTTTCGTAATAACTGAAAATTGCCATATAAATCGTAATTTTATTGCTCGGTAATTATTTTATAATTTTTTTTATTTTTTTTTTTATATATATTTTGCATACCTTTTCTCTCTTAATTTACATGTTTTTGTAATAAAATGCTTTTTTATTATTATTTTTATACATTTATAATTTCTGTTCTTTGTTTTCTCATTTCAGTGCAATAAATTGTTAAAATCAAGTGCTGCCAGATTGTTTTGAATAATAAGTGATTTATATATATATATGTATATATATATATATGTATGTATATATATACATAAGAAAAAAAGTTGGCATAAGGAATAAAGAGGAAATGTTAATGTGCCTCCTTTGCACACGGAAAAACCTAAGCTTAAGATGTGCGTTGTGATCTGTGCCGTCATGTGTCTTTCATTATCGCGTTACTTTACGACTTTAATACAGCATTGAGAATAACATTATCATCATATTTGGCTGTGGTTTACGATGATCCTTTGATTTACATTAACCATCAACTACAAAATTGGATATTTTGTGGATTTCGCAACTGCACAAGGGGGGAAACGTAAGTACTACAATTTTTTCTTTCCTTTTTTATTACGCATACGTAACGGTTTTAATTTTTTTAGCCTCCTCCTTGGGATAAAATTTTATTTTATACAAGTTTATCCATTTAGGTGGCCGGGGATCCAATGTGCAGCTTAATATAACTGTGAAAAATTTCCAAGTTTTAATTGACTTTCAGCGTATAGCTTAAGTCTGCCTACTTAAGAGTTGTTCAATGCTTGTTATAAATACAACACGTGTAGTTAGTTAGTTATATGATATCTTGCTTATGACATAAGTTTTATGGAATGAGCGAGATTACTATGCAATAAATCTTGTGTTCTATGTTCGTGTAGAACCAAGGATATTATATTTTAATTTACAAAGAACTTCCTGGGTTTTTCATATCAACCTACGATCAACAGTCTTATTGGCATTAGCGATGGTTAGTATACTTGCACGTACTCTTCATTCCGCTTTATAATACGAAAGTCTTGGAAAGACGCAACTGCTAGCTCCTTGTTCAATGGTTATGTCAACTTTCTTTGTTATCTCTTTCTCTTTTCAAAATGCAAGGTTACCCATAACTTATAAGGGCTTGCATTAATTTTGATCAGCAGCATCTGTTGTTGAAAATGGTAAAGTAATGCAAGGTATCAATGTGCACGATGATGTTGACCTAAAGTAACTGTTTTTCATTTGGTATTACTATGTGTACGAACGCTAATTATGGAAATCTCAAAATCGCAGTTTCGGCATTCATTACTTTCGTTGTTTGATTTGAAGAAAGCTGCTGTCAAAGACCATCAAAAACTTTCAGTAGCTAGTGATTCTGCCATATCCCAATTTTGGGGTGGTGATGTTGATGGTAATGACCATCAACGAACTGGAGGACCAGATAAGGTCGAACATGTGAACTGGGCGAAAACCCAGCTCAAATCCTCTAAAAATTTTCGAAGAGCTTAGCATTTAGTGAATTATTTGTCTTTAGCCATTTACACGCGATGGGAAGATCCATTCTATTCCATTCGAATTGACTGCAAGTGTCGTTTCGAACCGTTTCAACATTGCGGTTTGATTGCTTGTCGGGCAAAAAAAAAAGATTACATTTCCCCCCTTTTCTTGTCAGTCACTACTATATCAGGCCTATTATGGATGACGGTTTCCTTAGGTATGGCGAGGATCTCACTATCATTATTGTTATTATTAAGTGTAAACAATAACTGTGGAAGCCATAATGGCATCGAATTGGAATCTAAAGGTGATCAGCAATATTTGTCGCCTATTTAACGACAGAAGCAATCACAATCATCCTTTCCTCTAAAATGGTGTGTACGAACAGTTCGAATTATAGTGGACTACAACTGATTAAATTTCTTAGGATAATAAAGTCTTCATTGTTCTTATTGCACATTTATGTAGTGTACATATACATATGTAAATTCTATATTGAATTTCAAAGAGGTTGTCATAGTCAATCATGCATACTTTAGAGTGCTCAACGAGTGAATAATTTTTATCGGCAAAGTATGACTAGGAAATGCCAAAATTCAAACACGTTAGCATTTGGGAATTAAAGGCAGTGAGTGAGTATACCCTACAGCATAGATGACGCAGGGTATATTCAGTTTGTACGGTTGTATGCAACACCTGGAAAGATTTGGAAACTTATTACAGCTATAGATTCAGAAAATAATTCTAAGCTTGTCTGTCCTTCCGTCTGATAACCACCCATGTATTTTTATGCTCAACCTACAACTTGCAATATTTCAAATATGTCAGAAATTAGGTACACTGACATGTTTTGGCTCAAGGAAGATCCGTATTGACGATGTATTAAATCGAACCGCTTTTCAACCATTCGCTGTTTCGAAAGTCGTTTTATGAAGAAAAGTTGGAACTTTTAAAACTCTTTGACAAAAATCATAATAATGTAATTGTGTTTCGGGAATCAAAATTGATGTGAAAATTTTACGACCCTTTCCTATATCAAACTTTCTATGGAAACTAATCCTTCATATGGCGAAGAGCTCTAGTTTTCAATTCATCCCATGGTGGACATTGTTCCATTTTTGGCATTTTGTAATGCCAAATTGACCAAATTTGAATCACACGAGCCTATTTTTTGACAGAAGATGCTTAATGGCCACACCTTCAATGCAGTATAACCTGAGAACATATCTGCTTTGTGCCTTTTTTGCTCACTACTGGTAAACTACAAAAGAGAGACCAGTAAAATTGACAAGTATTTTATACAAAAATGAAATAAATCAGCCACGCCCACAGGTTATTATAAAGTGTCGAAATTTAGTTTTTTTGGTTTCCTTTTTTAGCTTTTTTTTTTCAATAACGATGGGGGGTGTAAAGGGTTCGATTAAAGTAGAATATTGTTGTTACAAAAATCACTTTTTGTGTGAGGACAACTAAAAGCAAAACACTTACATATACCAATGCGTCGCACTACGATTCTAAGTCACTTACGCAATCTTTGAACTGCTCGCCGTTGTACAGTTTTCTTCTTTGTTTCAGCAATCGTCATAATTGATGAGTAACCGAGAATATAGGAGTCGCGATTACCAAATCAGTGTTCGTGGGATAGAATGCACTTGCTCCTAGTTATAGTGAATACTCGATCCGTAAAGGCACAACATTTACCAGTTTGGTCGACATCTACTAGGATCCGGCTACTCTCCATCTCTTTCTTCTCACTAATCATCGCTGTGTTACATCTACATGGAATATCTCCTGAGTCATTGGTTATGTTAAAAAATAGAACACGATTTTTAAGAAATTAACGTGTAAATCTATATAGTTGCACTGGTTACCCGATGCCCTTCTGTAAATATATGTTCAACGTCATTATTTATTAAATAAATCAAAACAAAAATCTAAAACCTTCTTCTTATTTGTAGGCATGTCAATTAACTGATTGGAACTATTGTTATATCGACCTATTAAACGTTTGATAAAGATTTGTGCAAATTTTTGGATACAAATTTGCTACGCCTTCCCTATTATTTCGGGAAGTTTGTCCAAAATTTGAAGAATTACAAACACAGGATAATGGGCAAATGACACCCACTTTCAAACCCGATCTGGCGCTACTTACTAAGAACCTAAAAGCCTCTGCATTCTTTTATGTTTTATTCTCCAGACTTTCAATTACAGATCTATCTACGGTAAAGCGATCAAATGTCGCATGAATAATACCAATAAAACTGTATTTGCTTAGAGATGTGGAGCAACAGGTTTTCAGTCAATCAAAGCTCGTTGTTTTTCCCAATATTTTCCTCACACGCACGTGAGCTTCTTATTTAAATTCATGGAATGAACTCCCGTTTACAATCTACTATCTAATGTTCGCGACTAATTCAAGCGTCTGTCTATTATGTGAACTGAACAACCTTGCAGAAAATCCTATCGCAGCTTATTACACAGGTCATGGCCATGTACTAAGTAAAGCACATATTTAACGAAATAAATAAATGTTCAAAAAAAAATTTTTTTTAATGTAAACAAGCAAGAAGACATAATCAAAGTTGTATCTGAAGACACATGAGAAAAAATATATAAGAAAAAATAAAGTCGAAGAATTTATGAAAATAAGTGATTTTATAATCACATAAAAACAATACGTTAAGAAGGAGAGGGGAAGACAACATTTTTATCTACGTTTGATCGGCCAGATGCGATAACAAGGTGCGCAATAATTTGCAGATGCGTTTCAGCTACCGGTCATTAGCAAAACGTACAAGGCAGGCATCACCGCTGCAAAGAAAAAACCATTACATCGACATACATACGTATTTGCCAGCAATTGCCAGCTCGTAGGCTTAAACTAAGCTTACGCATAAAAAAGTGGTATTTTCACTCACAAATCTTTTGAATATTTAAATATTTATTTGTAACTTTTTTTACTATTCATGTCGTTGTTGATGTTGTTGCTGCTGCTGCTGCTGCAACAAACATTACTGCTCAGCTTCTTCTCTCCACAATATCTGATATGTTTTAATAAATTTAAATAACTCTGTTTGTATGTCTGTTTGTTTGCGATGAATACGAATTTATGTTAATAGTAGTAGAGAAGTTGCTCGCAAACAACAAAAACAATAGCGACAACAACGACAACAACGGCAGCGACAATATCAACGAAAACGGGCGAAGAATGAATGTGTGGTATACATTTTCTAAATATATAGCGATCGACTGTAGAGTTTCTTTTTTAGTTTATTTGCTGCTGTTGTTGTTGTTGTTGTTGTTGCTATTTTTATATCTCTGCCTATCACATTTCCATGCAAATTAGGCCTCGATAGCGCGCGTGCACCTTACATTTGTATAGGCAGCAAACTTGTGTTGTACGTATGTATGTATGTTTGCATAAATGTGTGTTCATACTTTTGCTCGTGTTTAGTTTGTTACAAAACAGTGCACTAGCACAGAAGATCACTAGCAATAGTATATAGAAATAGTAATAGTAATAGTAATGTAGTAGAAGTAGTAGAGCGATATAATAAGGAAGGCCTGGAGCTTAAACAAGTTATTGTAAATAAACATACAAACACATAAACACAAATAAATCGAAAGCATACAGAAGCATGAACGCAACTGCGTACAATTGTGATGACTAGCAAGCATGAAGAAATAACAGGCATAACAAGAGTCTCAAAGTCTACATGTTTAGTTGTAACTTTGTGAATATACGCAACACAAGCACACAAACAATCTTATGCGTACGAATGTAAATGTACATATACACGCACGTATATGAAGGTGTATGAATTTAATTTTTGTTTGTAGTAATTTATTTAACCGAATACATACATACATACATACATATATATATATATATATATATATATATATATGTGTATATATATAAGTGAGCTCGTTTGTTGTTCATAGAAATACTTTTGTTGCTTAGCATTCACTTTAATCAAATGTTCAATGTTGCGCGTTTGTACAACTTTACGCATTTACATATACGCATGCAATTACACACCTAAGCACAAATTTACATATATGCTTTAATAATATATACACACATACTGTGGTGATTGCTGTTAGATAATTATTCATAATCGCTTCAAATAACCAATCAAGTGGCCAACCAACCAAATACCACCACCTGTTCTTAAAAGGTTGTTATCCTTCAAAAAGGCTTTTTCTTTTTTTAATGCTGTTGTCTTCATCTTATCTCGTGCTTCTTATGCTATTTGTTGTTGTTGTTGTTGTTGTTGTTGTTTTTTCAAATGCACCAACAAACTTAATCATAACAGTAATTTCCAGTTTTCAACCACATGCCAGACTTTATTATATTCTTACGTTATATAGCTAACATATATATATATATACACATGTGCTTTGTTGAAAACTTGTCTTCTCATATTTGATGAACTTTGAAGGCAAAATTTACCAAAAGCTAAAACAAAAAATCATTCTTGCATATGCCTGTAATTCTTGTCTATTTATACGACTATTGATATATGCGTTTGTGCACATTTACGTTTTCTTTTAAATTTGTGTTTCGGTGTTTTTTTTCTGTTTTTGTTTTTCTTTTTATTTTTATTTATTTATTTATTTATTTATTATTTTTTTTTTTTTTAATATCACCTCAAACATAAAACCACTAATCTGACAAACGTGATACGTTATTTTGAAAAGGTTGATTGACAAGTTTGTTGTGCTTGAACAGTAACCGAAAAAAAAAAAAAAACGAATTGTTTGATATTTTTATATTTAAATGGCTTTTTCAACGATTATGAAAGTGACACAACTTTTCAAAATTAAAACATTATGATTTTGTGCAATAAATTTAAAAACATTCATAAACTCAAAGTGTTTTTCATGCAATGCACTCGGGGTGGAATTAAAACTTGATATTTTCGTTTACTAGAAATATTCGTCTGTGAAAATTCTAGTGCTCAAGTTAAAAATGTCATCAAATCGATGCTGAAAAGTTCCGAGCCTTTAAACGTTTGTATGTTTGTATATTAATTTTGCAATTATGTTACCTTGTGGTAAGCTGCTGGCTCTAGAGCGCATACATTGTGCTATTTATTCGACGAAACATTGGAATGTTATGCCTACGCTGCTCTCATCTACTGCTAATTACTGCCATGAAATCATCAAACTCCAAAGTTTAAAACGTACTTTTCTGATAACATGTGTTTAATAGCAAATAAAACGGTTCATAATGTAGGCTGTGGCCGGATCTTTTATTTTCACCCCCGTTTTCTTAAAAAAGGCTTGTGGCTTCGCTTTATACTTATTGAACTAAATAAGCTCTTATCTACCGTTTAGGGGGTGGGTGTATCTCCATCGCCTCTGATCAATTCCCCGCGACGTCGGGTTTAGCTCCTAATCTTGATATCTGTGGGATTGGAAAACTGAACTACATTTTTTCCTTATTATCGGTTGCCAAGCTTTTGCATGTTTACAACGGCTTCGGGATTAAGCTCTCAACAGGGATTTACGCCAGCTGTTGGTGTGCCTCTGTGCTAGATATGTACGTGGTTTTTCTTCTTTAAATACTTTTTCGTAGTTATTGATAAAAAATGAAATTTAAATATTCTATAATATTAGGTGGGTCGGCCGATTTTTCCATTTTTGTGCGAATGCAAAAGTAATGTCGTGTTATATCACGCTGCAGTTTACTAATTACGAGTAAAAAGTCCAATTGTTTTTCGCTTTTAAAAATTTAAATTTATGTTGTAAAGTGGGCCATAAAGAGATTTAACCCGCTTTGGGTAGTAACCTTCGTGCAAATACTACCAACGTTTTCGCAAATTTTAAGTTTAAATAAAATAAATTAATTTTGCCGACTAGAAGAATCCTCATCGCAGACATTATTCGTATGGACAGACCGACATTCATGTCTTAATCTCCATACAATTCCAAGGAAGAATGACGTGTTTGCCACCTTTACGCTTGGCACAAGACTGAGTCTTTTCTCCAGTAAGTGCAGTGCAAGTAACACTTTCCCAGTTGACAGTGTGGTTGTGAAATATCATCTAAGCGCATTCGGTTTGGGAATAGTCAAACCCAAGGTCAGTTACCATCTGAAAAGATATCGGGAATTCAGCAGCTTAATCAGTGATCGACATTACTATTTATTTTACAAAATCCACTTGCGGGTGACCTAATGGTGAATTTTATGGAAATATGTAGCTAAACCTTCTGCCCATACGATGAAAGCAAGGCTGGTGTTTTAGACATTTGCAAAACATTTGACACGGTATGGCATAATGCTTTTTTCTGTAAGCTGATTAGGCTGGTTTTCGGCAACATTTTCATCCGACTCATGTCGAGCTTCTAAGGGGAACGCCCATTATTATCACCAAACTCTGAGCTCATTTCATTTGCTTACAGTTGTAATACATGTTTGTAAATTTGTTGAGGTATTTTAAAATGTTTACGTAACTATTTGTAAGCAAAGGGGTTTTGCAGAAGTTTCCGCAAATAAATCACGTATGTGAAGAACTAAAAAAAAATTCTTAATTACATAGATTTTATGCAAATATTCACAAAAAAAAGCTGTTGATTTTACTTCAAATTCATTTATCTCATTATCGAAAAAATCTATCAAAAATCGATCAATCAATTAAAAAAGGTTTAAGATGTTTTGGGTATTATGAAACTACAATTGAAATTTAAGGTCAGTCAATGGGGGAAGGTATTACCAGAAAGCACAGTTTCAGGAAAAACGCGATCGATATATTAAGTAGTCTCAAGTAGTGGCTTCATTTGAAAAAAACGCATTTTTGAACTAGAGATAAGGGGAGAACGGGATCTCTTGTAAAATCTTCCCGCAACGCTTTCTTGAATATTTCGTAGACCATCTATGACGATGGGAAAAGCGAATAAAAACGTCATTTGCAAAGTATGTTAATGTCATCCCTAAGCTAACATGCGCTAAGAGTTGCTATAAGAAGATTTACTGCTAATGAACTTTCCATAAAGTGAAGACTGCCTCATCCTCTCTTTTCTTTTGCTGGTATTCGTTAAGGAGCTCCTATGCAGTACGAAGCAAAATACCATAAATTACCATGAGATATAAAATAAACAGCCCAGCTATTAAGCATTCTCTGTAATCCTGTTGTCCACAAAATATTGACTAAATTAATATAAATTTATTTTATGGGAAATTTTATGAGATTGATAGGATGTTGCTTCACTGCTCTTCCTCGAAGGAATATGATAATCACTAACTCTTTGCAAATTCGGAAGTTTGAGACAAATTGATCACCGAACAGATTATCTTAACCAATTACATCGTATACTAAATGGCGATCGTTGAGGAAGATTGGAATCGATACAGAAGATAAATCTATGACAAAGAAGCAAAAGTCCTTGTTCTTTTTAGGTGATGGTGTATCTAATTGCTTTTACTTCTAGATAGTTTATGAAGCAGCCCAGCCGCTAGCGGTACAACTGTGTGTATTGCCTTTGCCCGCTTAGTACGCAAAGGAGGCGTTGTGTGATTTATATTTGAAAAGAGCTGGATGGCTAGGAATAGATCAATCGTTTTGCATTCCTTTGCCAATCGAACTGAGGCAAAACACTTTAGACCAGTTGAACAACTGAAAAAAAGTGGTCGTAGTATATACGCTTGCCGCGCGTCTTATTAGCGCGGAACGACTGATGACATTCTATACCATTTCGGCAGCAATCCCAATGTTATCGCTTGTTATTATCATTATGGTTATAATTTATTTCTATCAAAAAAATACGATCCCTTCGTTTAAAATCCTTAAAAAATTATTGAGTTTTGGTTGGAAATGTCATGTCGTGGATGAAGATGATATATTATTGAGGCCGGTATATGAAAAGCATGCGAAAATGCTGCGTGCTACGGAGAAGTGTAAAAGCCCTCGACTTCGCGCTCATATAGTTTGGTAGTATAGTTTGGTAATAGTTCAATGAAACATTGTTCAAACGGTTCAGCTTCATTCAATGACACTCACATGCATTTGTGTTCCGTTAAAGCGTTACTTATACGTAATGGCGTTCATATATATAAGCACATGTCATAAATTGAACTAAGCTGCAAAGGATATATAGCTCACTAAATATTTTACTAAATGTCCAGGGACAGGTAATGTTTCCTATGTATTTCCTTGTTTTGCATAACATAAAAAAGAGAGAAAAGAATGCATGCTTTATGAAATATAAACGTTTTTATAGGCACTTCTTTTTCTTTGATAGCCGCACTAGTGTTTAATATTTAATAGGAACTAAGTGAAGCAGTGAGACAATATTTGCATAGTGGTTTATAACATATGCAATAATAGTAAACACACATTAAGAGCAACAAATGACGGAATATGAAAGAGCTGTTTACAACAGAAATACGTGTGCATACACATATTGCACATATATATATGCATATATATATATATATATGTATATACTCTTTACACAATACAAAAGTCAACATCCTTCAGAGCATTCACTTTTATATAATAAAGAAAAAACAAAAATAAATAAATAATAAAATAAAAATAATAAAAAATTAAAACGACGAAAAGAACAATAATAACAGAACTGTGTGCGTATGTGTAAACAAGCCAACATACCAGACACGGCATAGTCACTATTATAAGATGAACTAGATCGCCATGAGACAATGACAGTAAAAACAAAAAGGAAGGAAAAAAATTGCGAAAAAAAAATTTTATGCAAAAAAACAAAAAGAAGAGGAAAAGAAAACAAATCAATACTTAGTAAATAGAAAAGAGAGCAAAAGAGAGTATTTGTGCAATATTCACAAAGAATTTAAGAAAAAAAAAAAAATATAAAAAAAATATATATATATTTATATATATATTTATTTATATACATATATATTTGTTTATATTGATGAATGCAGTGTTTCATGCTGAGCCTGAAAGTAGAAAACTAAGACACTTGTTATAGTGTAACAAAAATAAGATGTTGAACATTTGATGATCATGATGACGATGTTAGTAGAGTAGGATAATGATAATCAAGTGCCAAGCCTGTACTGTAAAATATTTACAGACAGCAATGCCATCACTAAGCACAGTGATGCGCACAACATTTATAGCAACTTTTTAGTCACAGCATGCCAAACCACCTTTTTTTTCCAACTTCATTTTCTTCTTCGTCCTCTTAATGTTGAATATTTAAAGGTACACTTAAGTAATTTACAACAACCATATGTTGACGACGATAACAACGATAATAACAACAAAAGCGTCATCAGCAATAACAACGACCACTAAAGCTTTAATAATGTGCGCGTCATCATCAGTTGTTGGTCAATGCTGGATGCAATGAATGCTCCATCTGTGTGTAGGTAAAATATGCATACATAAATACAAGCAAACGTACTCATACGTAAAGATGTATATATAAGAAAATTTTTATGACTGTCGTTGTTGTTATTGTATCTTTCTCTATAAATTATATACACATACATTTTGTTACGGAATGTCGTTAAACAGGTTAAATGGAAAAAAATTGTTTTTTTTTTTTTTTTTTTTTTTTTTAGTGAAAAAAAGTAGGTAGAGATTCAATTATAAATTCGCTATTAATTTTTTTTCTTTTTGTTTGCACAATTTTCTATATATTTCCTTTCATTAGAAAAAAAAAAAAAAAAAAAACCAGAACAAGGAAGATAAAGATTCTTTTTCTTACATTTAATTGATTATTCGAACCATAATAAATAAATCAACTGAAGCTAACAGTCAACCCCTACTCCAAGCTTGAATTCAAATTATTGAACTTACAGCCGCGAGAACTTTTTGTTTCGTTTTAGCGATCTTCAAATCGCACGAATTTATTCACCCAAAATCGGTTTATAGTCATGTCCATTATATGATTGTAATGGAAAACTTGCGTGTCTGCTAGTAGTTAATATTTATTTAAATTTTTATCGTTCCTTTTGTTCTTGTTGTTGTTGTTGCTGCTGTTGCTGTTGCTGTTGCTGTTGTTCGTTTGTTTGTTTGATTATTTATTTGCTTTGTATGATCACAATAAACGTCAAGTTGCTTGTAGCATTCATCATCGCCTACGTTTGTGTTTGTCAGTAAAAGTGAAACACAAATACACATATGTGTGTAAGTATGTGTGTGTGTGCGTGTGAATGCATGGATAAAAGAGTATAGCTTATGAGTTTAAGTGTCCTACTTTTGGACCTTTTTTCACATATCCTTGATTCACGATCGAGTTCTTATATCGCCCTAAAGAATCGCTTTAAAGTGTCATGCGCTTTTCATTTTCAAACATACCCGCAGTACACTGAAAATTGTGAAGCCGTCTATTTCATTTTATTCATTTCTATATCATTTTATTTCATAGCTTACGATCCCTTCGAAATGTTTTGTCGGAATCACCTGCAAATTTGGCTCAGGTGTAGTTGAGAAGTATATTTATGCACACCCTAAAGTCCACTAGTTAAGAGTCGTGGCTACCAAGTCAATATTCGTGGGTTCAAACATCAGTACGAATAATTCATTAGGCTGCGGCCATTACTTCCCTTTTGTCACTTCTTTCTGACTGCTATCCTGTCACACGTACGTAGATCATTACCCGAATGGTTGGTCGCCACAAAAAAGGAAAAATTCGTAGCCATCGAAGACTTTTTCGAAAACAAAGCTGACACGCACACGCCCCAATTGTTGTTGACATTAAAAAAATCAGTGAGTTTTAAGAGAAACCCTGGCTTTTTATTACAGTCTTTGTTAAGCTTACGTCTATTTATTTAAATTAAGTTTGTCTCTAAATGTTTATATCCATCTTTATAATAGTTTTACGAAATATTCTTAGAAACATCTATCTTGTTTAACATGCCGCCTTAGAAATGACTTAACAACGTTGTAATAAATACCACTAAACTCAACTTTCCTATTTTTGGTTTTAACGTTTGTGAAGCAGTGTTGACTGGCACTCGTAGCAATAGCAAACAGCTTCTTCTAGTTGATTCAATTACAGGCATTACACTAACCGTGTGTCTTACTTTTGTAACTAGTACTGACGAAGCTGGGAAAAAGAAGGGAAGTCCATGACGGTCTCGCAATATACCTTTCTCTAGGTGTTTCATGTATAGCGCTCCTGCATAGAATCAACATAACTGCCCCAATACAAATCACGCCTGCTCCATAAAGAAAAGCTTAAGTTCAATGCGTCCAATAGCCTAATAGTGTACGTCCTTCAGGCCCACTGTTTGCTACTAGCGCTCCTATCAGTCATAATATATCACATAATTATTAGGTGTTTGCAAAAATTTTGATCATCGACTTCTACAAGTAAAAAATAAAATGCGAAATCTCAATGTGCTCATGGTGAAATCGGATGATTTTAATCTTCGAAAGTGATCAAAAGTTTTGCAAACATCTAATATCATATCTGTTTTGAAAGCTTTCCTAATGCTATGTTGTGCATTGCAAGCTATTGAAATATTTCGCTTATTTTTTTACATTTTACCTTCAAACATGAGGGTATGCTAATTTTGTCATAATGTTTGCAACATCCAAAAGAAAGCTATAAAGATATATATATATATATATTCTTGATCACCGTGATATTCTGAATCGATCCAGCCATGTCCGTCCGTCTGTGCACGTGCGGGCACAGAAACGTTGGAAATTTTCTTTCGCAGATTACATCTTTTCTATCTAAGCAAGAATGTTTGGGTGTGTTTGCTCCGTTACTCATAAACTTCTTTGCATATTTTCTAACTATAGATCTTCTAAAAATTCTCAATGCTGATCTACTAATAAAAACTTGCGATAACAATCTTCTTTTATCTTATCGCGCTATGGACGTAGTCTTTGACCGATTTAGGTCAGTCTGCGCAAATATATAAGCGTAACACATTTATTCTCAAACTTTGCTTGCTGCGTTGAAGCAAGTACCAAACTATACCCTATTAGCATATCGAGAATGGAAATAGTGAACAAATATAATGGTAGACAACGCCAAGTTGACTACCATGTTCATGAAAAAGATAACATGTCATGCTAGTTTTTCGTTACAAAAGGTTATCCGTTCCTCAATTTGGCAAAGTTTCAAAATGTGCCATAGAACTTACATGAAATTAAGTCTGCAAATGTTATATGCCCTTCATTGCATATAAATACTTATCAGAACGATTACAACGATGCTATGATTTCCTTCATTCTTTACACCATATCAACCATTAGCAGGGGGGAAGGGCTTATTTACGTGATCGTTCAGGAGATTGAGATACAAAAGCCCAACAAACGTTGCACATAGAAGGACAACAGATTTACGATAGCGAAAAATGGAAAGCAACTATTGGATTGAGATCTGATCCGATCATACCTTGATGAAGTTGATTGATAGGCAGAAACTGCTATGTAATGAAAATAAGTGTAAGGACATAAATATGATTCCCCCGCAAAGAGTAGAACAATCCCACGGTAAAGTAAAAACACTAATTTTAAATTTCGATGTCCGTCGATCGTTACTATGCACTTCAAAACTCGATATGGACAAACGTATAAGGCATATAGTATTTTGTTTAAATATACTAATGGTTCATCAGTATTTCTAGCAAAGATTTGAAGGAGTGATTTTTTTACCAAAAAAAAGAGCCTTCTCCGTAGATGTCGAGAAATGTGGTCCAAGTTTTGATTAATCGTCCTTTTATTTCCCTGCCATTAAACGAATACCACGTATCATACATAAAACAACAACAATAATAATTTACTGATGATGATGTTCGGAATTTTGTATATTAATGTTCGTAATTATAAATTTGCATAATTCTCATATTCACCGATAAAAAAAAAAAGAAAGAAAAACGAAATAAAACTCAACACCATTTCATCCATACCTCTGATACAATACACCTGCTGAGATTTTATGCAAAAAAGCAGAAAGAAAGATATCAACAAAATGTAAAGAATTTAATCGATGATCATTAAAAAAGACATTAAAAGCTAAAATAAAAACTTGTAGTTGCTGCTTAAAAACAAAAAAAATTATCAATTATATGCGTTGTGACTGAAAAGTAGAAAAAAAAACAAAAAATAAAAAATAAAAAATAAATAAGTAAAAAATGAATAGAAGTCTATATAGAGATTTCACACGGAAAAATGCTATAATGTTATAAAGCATCCATCTCCCATAGAGATATCCTGTCGTGAGCAAGCCATTGAGAACAAACAAGAATTCTTCAAAAAAACATAATTTAATCATTGTGCATATGTTCCGAGTTTCCATATTATCATGTGATATTGAAATTTCTTTAGATATATATATATGTATATGTACATATGTCTATACAGATTTACACAATTAAAAACCTTGGCCATACATAAACGCAGTTTAACGAATAAACGAATTTATGGGAATTTACGGAGAATTTGTATGAAAATGTAAATCTGTAAATATTGTTTTCTTTCCATTGATGTGTAAGGCGTGATTCATTTAACATAGAAAGGGCGCTGGCAGCGCCGCCCAGAGCTGGCCAACTCTTTGGTCTTCTAAAGAAATTCCAAGAAGGTTTTCTTTTTTTACATGTGAAGCAAACAGCGGCGATGTCCAGAAACCGGAGAGAAGGGAGATAGCGCTTGAGAAATCGGTGTGTTATGCCTTTACCGACTGAGCACCCACTATAGCTACGACTAAGTATGCTCCAGCGTACTGATATTTGAACCAGAGAGCACTGTTTCGGCATAGTCGCGATTCTTATCTGCTCGGTTTCTCATGTAGTGTATCGGCCTACTTCACTCTAAGGCTGTTTCTGTTAACCATAAGTCACTTTGCAATCAATCTGGTATTTTCCGATTCATTTGTCCAGATTTTGCTAGATATGCCATAAAGGTTCAGATGATCAGCATTCCGAACTTAAGCTTTTTTATAAGCTACTTCCCCGCCTCTGATGTGAAATGCGATGATGGGCGCTTGTAAGTTCTAAAAGAATAGATTACAATTTCATTTTCTTATTATTTAAATTTTGAAACAAAACAAAAAAATATATTTTTTTTTTGTTTTTTTCAAGATAATTTCTCTTAAATAATACTAAACAAACTTTGGAAATTTCTTTAAATTTTTTTATTTCTTTCTAATTTGATGATGTTCTTACATGGAGCACAACAATTTCCAATGAATTTATTTGTTGTTTTGATTTGAACATCAAAAAGTAAGAATACAAAAGGCGTTCTGTATTTAATTGCTTTACGGTTTGTTTACGTTCAGAACGTGGGTGCGGTGAATATGTATGCGAAATGAGCTTTGAACGGTTTTTTTTTTCTTTTTTCAATGTTCAATACTAAAACTACAAATTTTTCAACAGTTGCCACCTGTATTGTATTTGCAATTAAGTAAAAATTTAATTCAAACTACAATCAACGAAGGACATGAAAGAAATTATTAACAAAACAGAAACAAAGAGAGGAGAGAAATTAACTAAATGGATTCTTTTAATTGCAGAAATATTTGAGATCAATGATCTCGAACATAAAGGGCAAGAAACGTGTATTAGTAAGTAATAAATTTCTTTTGGCAAATTTTTTTCGGCTCAAAAGAGAGATAATAGAATAATGATAGGTGACTACGATGTCACAATAGAAATGACAACACTGCTGCCATTCTTGCAAGGAACCTTCGCGATCAATAAGTCAACTGTTGCACAAATGATTCTAAAGAGAAGGGACAAGGAAAAAGGATAAGTGCAGCTGGAAGGGTACGTGGAACATCTCTAAAACCGAGAGTTGTTTAATGAAAGTGCCAATTTTGGGCTGAAGGAAGACAATCATTATACCCTACACCAGTCGTGGTATAAGATCATATTAAATTTGTGCAACACCCAGAACTACTTGAGATAGACTATCTTTTATTAAATGGTTCGATTTAGAATCACATTCTGGATTGATCTAAACCTGTCTGTCCGCTTGTCCGTCTTGTGTTCTTGTGTTCAGCGTTTTAAGATACTCCGATGGACATGTTCTGTCCCAAGGACGAATGCTATTACAAATGATTGTGATCTTTTTCGACCACCTCCCAAATAAAGCCTTATTTTAAAAAGTCATTAGATGAAGAACTGTAGGCTGGCGAAATGGTGCGCCGTGGCCGACTATAGTGTTTTTACTTGTTTTTTAATAAAAAAAAGGTGTAAATTAACTTATCGAAATTCGCCTGAATGGCCGAGTGGGCAAAGACTCTCGACTAATAACTCAAATGCGGTAGAGTTGTCAATAAAGCCGATAGCCTTTGATTTTAGTGCTTTAAGAATTTAGTCTTAAAATTTATTCTCTGGCTAAATTAATAATAACAACTTATCGAATATCCCTCCTCCCCCTCCGCCCACCATAACAAAAAAAACGAAAAGAATAAAACTAGTAAACTGACTAAACGCTGACTCCTTTCGAAGCGTTTTCAGCGGCATGTCCCTCGAATGGTCGACTCGACTGAGATAGGTGGCCCTACTTATGTTTAGAAATTTCTGTTAAAGAGATCTCTTAGTATATGGTGAGATTTGCTAGCAAGATTTTTTTTTAGACTTAAGTTATTTTTTCAAAACGATTAGGAGGCAACCGCGAAATTTTAAGGAAAAAGTTCATACAAAAAGTTGATTCTTTTAAAAATCTATTATGGCTTCCTCTTTAGAAAGCGTATTGTGGAAACGCAATTTCATTAATAAACTAACAAATTTTGTGAAATAAAAAAAAAAAAAAAAGTGTTTTCTTTTCTTTTTTGTTTATGCATAAATAGAAATCGATACAAGTTATTGGCAGACCGAACGGCTGCGGTGCACAGCAAGTGGCAAATTTACTATTACACACTCATCTCAGATCAATTATCAGAAATTTATGGAATCGATCTATGTTTTTAGCACCGCTTGCCACAGAATTGAGAAAAGTAAATAATTCTAGCCTTTGGGGAGCCATCAGATATTCCTTAATTGTTGTATAATATTAAAATATATTTCTGTACTTTGATTGCTTTCGCTGATATGTACGAGCGGGAAAATGAATTATTTCTTACCCAAAAATTATAGGAATCCGAGATAATTAAAAGACGTAAGAGGCATTAATTTTGTGCAGCTATTTTGTGTATATAAAAAGTCAATTAGACCCATTTGCATACGCTCGATAAAAATTTTGTGTCTGCGTCAGGCCAGCCATTGGCAATGATGGTATCATCAATTTTTAGAGATCGGTGCCGTATTTGTCGCCCAATACAACAAAAACTTTGAACACCTTTGTGTTTAGTGTTTTTTTTTTTTTTTTTACTCATAAAGTACTCATAAATACGTCATATAAATTTCTCCACCTTGTAAATATTCTAAATATAGAAAAAATTAGCCGCAACCACCCATTACTATATAGTGTGAAAATTTAGTCCTTTTCCCTTTTTTACGAAACATAATTTTCTTAGTTTGTTTTATTTCATCCCTCTACCGATCTTCACATCGCGAGCGATATGAAACGTATAAAGAAATATAATACATTTGAACAGCAGTAGTGAAGTTTGTCTATGTTTCTGATATTTTGTATATTATATCATATATAATAAAACGTATTTTTTCTTTTTATTGCGGGCATACTAGCGGACAAGCTACGATCACTTCCAAAATTGTATTGGTGATGAATTGGACTGTATATGTTAGGCCAGATTTTGAGGATGGAAGAGTTTTAAATGATCAAATACATAAGCGGCACCTGACCTTCACTTCTTTAGATATGAAACTAAGAGACCTCAACCCACGCCGATCGATGTAAAAATATTGGTTATAATAAAGAAAGTCCGAAAGACGAAAGGTAACTGTGTTAATGAGAAAGAATTAAGAGATCCCAGTGAGTGTATAGCATAATATTTATCAAGAGTTCTTAAATATGCCTCTTAAGTTAAAGAAATTCGAAAATAATGTTACTTTGTCTAACTTTTCGAGGTACATATGTAAGACGTTGTATAATGTTTGTTTGTTTAAAGCAAATAAACAAGTAGTTAATAAGTTAGCTAAAGAACATTAACGCAGTGCAGTGTGTGAACTGAACTATTTCAAATCACATGTAGACGATCCATACCAAAACATATATAATAAATGAAACAAACTTAAGAAACATTATGTTATTGTATCTGTACGTTTGTGTATTCTTGTTGCGTGGTGTGTATGCATGAAGTAATAAAAAGTGTGCACCATAGCCATAAAGAGTCATCACCGTCATCGTGAACAACAAATGCCGACGTCTGTTAACAACCATAGTTATCATCGTCGTCAGCATCAAAATCGCCATCGCCATCATCGACATTAACGTGGCGTTTTTTCTGCATCCATCCACACTATCGTTAAGAATGTTATATATGTATATATATATATGTAATGAATTGTTCATTACGTTTGTAACGTAGTGTACCTACAACAATGTACCGGTATAAAATTAAAAAGAAATTTCAACTTTTTAAGTAAATCTGATCGGGAGAGTATAAAAAAGATGCCAGGGTCCGGTAACATTGCACTTACACGACTTAGTCGTTATGCGTTTATTTTGCTTTCGCTAAATATATTCTTTATTAGATTGGAGAGTGTTCAAGATTCGTTTAAAAGTTTGTAAAACTCATTTATTTGCTGTTAGTGCTATTGTTTGTTTCACGCAGCGGCTCATGGAAGAAGAAGTCTATGCATCTCCGTAAACAAATCAACGTGAATACGTCAATATTTAAATAAGAAATTTTTCACATTTTACAAACTATACGATATGCATACACAATGAATGGCAGTTGTAAGACATATTTTATGATGACTTTAACTCTATATAGCTGGATGGTTGTTGGCTTGGTCAGCAGCTTGGATCGTTCAGGCCGAAGTTAACTGATTACAAAATAATGCATTTTCATTTACGTCTAAATGTAAGTAAAAGAGTGAGTGAGTGACTGAGTCAGTGTGTAAATTGCTGGTGTGTAATAGCAAACAAACAAACAAACAAACAAACAAACAAACAAGCAAGCAAACAAAGTTATGTATGTAACTGCTGTTTTACCCCAGAATATATGCAAATAAATGCTACTGTACTAAGAGGGAACTGAGAAACTGCAACTTGCACACACACACACACCAAATGAGAAACAATAACGCTACAATCATAATGATGATGATGATAATGATGATCATGATGATGTACAATGGTAATGCTGTTGACGATGATGAGGATGATCGGGATGATGATCACACATTATTTGACGATGCTGTTCGAACAGAAGAATGTTGCAATTATAGCAAAAAAATAAGAACATAAACACATACACAATCATTTCTGTTTTTGCTTTATTTTGTATTAGATTGTTGTAGACAATGTATGGTGTTGTTGGTAGTTAATGCATACTGCTGATGATGTCGGCCTCGTTAGGAGTCAATGATGCCGCTTTTTACAGTTTGTGCAAATGTCTATATGTCCGTAAGTTTATTTACATTGAAGTTACTTTATGGTTTGTTGTTTAAATTATATTTAAGTCAAAGCGCAAATGTAACACACAACAGCGTACCCTCCGGTTATCGCAACAATTAAGTAGAGGAGCAAAAAAAGAGGAAAAAAAAGAAAAACAACACCTAAGCGCACCTTAGGGTTCAATTATTTCAGTAAAACTTCAAGAAAACTTACACGTAATGATATATAGCATTCCCGATTTGTGATATCGTATAACATTTTCCATTGATTTATCTCAAAATATTTGAATCCATTTTATTAGTTTTTTTTTTTGTATTTGTTTATTTTTTGTTGCTTTATTTAATTGCGATTATTCGAGAAGGATCGCGTAGCTGTTACCCGCCCGTTGTAATTTAAGTGGTTTTTAACCTGTTGAACTTGTGTACGTTGAGAACGGGCCTTGTTCATTTCATCATCATCGTCGTCTATAAATGAACACAGTGCACACAGTTTATCTTGTTTAAATACGCGTTTATTGATATTTTCCATCTTCATTGTGAAAACACTTGTTGGTAGTTAAGCAGAAGAATACCTTCTTCTATTTCTTTTCTATAGATCTTTACATATTGACTTTTTATATTTTCTTACGTTACCTTTGATTTCTGGGAATTATGCAAATTAAAGGATCTTCACATTGTTTGCCCTTTGTAAGCTAAGCACACACAGCTTTATTCGTAACTCATTGAAAGACTCTTTTTGTATAGTGTTCAGTGTGTATCTTCGTCTACTTGGGTATGTTTGTTTAATGTTTTTTTCTCTTTTTTTTTTAGTGTTTTTATATAATTAAATTTTCACATAGGATTCATACGCGTTGCCTATTGGATTGTGAAGCATAAAAAAATTTGTTGAAGTTTTTTTTTTATATTCGTTTTTCCCACTGACGATGATGGCTGATGAATTTCAATAAATTCGAAATGTTACAACAATTTGTTTACATAACTAGAATAAAAGCATAAAAAAAAAAACGTACATAAGACTTAACCTTATCATGTAAGTCATGTTAATGATCAGACAAAATAAGCTCAAAATAATTATTCATTAGCGATGTCTTTTGGGAAGCAGACAACTTTGCTATATTGTTAGTGTGGAATAGATGGACGTTTTTAGACACATGCTTATGACAACGACTTCCCTTTGAATGCAAATTATCTCAAGTTTATTGTTTCAAGCCCAATTAATGTGATTTAAAAAATTTTAGCACAACGCAGAAAACATAAGTAGCAGGCAAGTGAATAAGAGTTCGCGGATTCAGGTCTAAGCGCAGTTTCAACGTATTCGCCTCAATTATAGCTAGTGCTCGGTCGGTGAGTGCATAACACTTACCGCACTAGTCAACACGCTATGGCGGTTCGCTATTTATTTCTCATTCTTTACCTCGCTTTCATCATCGGCGTGCCACACGTATGGGACACATTTTTATTATTAGAAAATTAGAAAATTCCTTCCTAATATTTAAATAATTTCGGAACCAATATTTCAGCCTCACAGTTAACACATTTGTAGAGCATGTTCCAAATATTAAACATACAAGAAAATTGTATTCGGTTGTGACCGAATCTTTTATACCCAGTAAAGTAAAATAACTAAATTTTCATGCTCTATAATACGGAGTGGGCCAAGCTGATCCTTTTTATTTTCAAAATAAAAGTTTTTGTCGCATAGGCATTGTAGGCGTGTCCTTTGAAAACTTTAAGTTACTTTGAAATTCTTCGGTAAATCTGTAGGCGATATCTTTATTTTTACGAACGGGGGATTGTTTACCATAGATAATACGCAGTTGGGCAGACGAACACACCATGGGTCTTTTGAAGCTGGCTTCTACGCCTTATAAAAGTATCGAAAAAAAAATTTAATTTTCATAAACTATAATATCTCGTAAGAATGGTCAAATTTTGTACAGATACTACAGCATCGCCTGTCGAATTTGCGTTCAAATTTTCGTACTTTTATCTCCTATAGTTTATGAGTAAGAACCGATGATCGAAGAACCAATTTTTTGTTCCTTTCGAACAACGGAAGCGTTCTCACTTTGAGTAATACTGTAGGCGTGGCCTTCGACCGATTTCGTCGATTTTCCATTCCAATATTTTTGCTAAATTTGAGGTCGACAGCTTCATTTTTGCGTCACGAAAAATGTTTGCAACAGCCATAGCACAATGTCCGGACAACCGCACGGACGAACAGGCAAACAGGCGGATAGAGGAACATACCTAAGTATATACTTTTTGGAGTCTTTGATGCCTCTTCTTGGCGTTGCAAACGTCTTGACAAAATGAATATACCCCTAAAACTTCGGTGATGGGCTTAAGAAGGTATCAATGAACCGAATGATGACATACAATAACACATACACTCAAACACTTATGCTAGCTAGAATCGCCTGTTGGTACAACAGAAGCAACAGGATTTAAGCTCACACATAGCTACGCCACACTAATATTGAAAGCATGTGTGTGTCAACATATCCGACTACGGCCATGGTAAATCAATTGGTGCAGTAACTACAATATGCCACTACTTAGCAAACTGTAGGACGCGTACTTTGATACGTAATTTGTATACAGATTACATGATATATTGGAATACAACGCACGTCAACACAGGCATCTATTTGTGCTGGCGCAACTTAACTCTTTTGTTACTGTTGTTGTTTAGTGTTTACATAAAATTGACGTTACAAGTATAACTTTCCTTCTTATACTGATCATGGAAGGATAGAGATATACATATTTTGCCAAAACGTTTACAGCAACCAGGGGGAAGCTTCAGACATCCTACAAAGTATATACATATTCTTGTGAAAATCAAATTCAAGTCAAACCCCGAACTTATCCAAGCATATCCACATGTTGGCCTATTCATCTGCGTACCTGTCCATATTTCAATCTGTCCGTCTGTCCGTTCGCCTGTAATAACGGTGGCAAACATTCTCCTGTCCGCAAAAATAAGGATATCGAGTCCACATTTAACAAGAAGATTGAAAGCGTTTCTGCTCAGGCTTCTATTGAAAGTGGGCCAAGTCGGTCAAGGGACGCACCTACAATGCAAACAAAGTAAAAACATGTCCGTTTTTTGAGTTTTCAGTCAGTCATAAATTGCTACAGGCTCACGATAAAAATGTCCACCTACACTTCAGATAAATGGACAAAATCAAAAAATCAAAAATTCGTGTATGGGAATCTTGTTATTTGTCTTGCATTTATCTTTCGGCGGGATCTACAAAAGCTAAATTCAATAAGACATTTTTCTCTCTTTGCGTTTAGAAAAATCAGAAAACACACTATACTTCGTACAACATTATACCCTACAGTACTACTGGTATAGAGATGTGCTAAGTTTGTGGGGGTGTATGCAGCACCCGGAAGGGCTTGAGATAAACCCGCCTTTTATTATACTGACCGATTCGGAATCAGTTTCTGAATGTCTGTCTTGCTTTCTAGTGTTCAACTTACAGGTCGCAATTTTTGATATACTTCCATGAAACTTGGTACACGGACGAATTTTATCCTAAGGACTGAATATGGTTTCGTTTGAACCACCCATAAAACGTCTTTATAGAAGTAACTAACTATAGAATGATGTAGGATATCTGTTGGTGCCCCATGGCGCGCTATAGTGTTTTTATTTGTTTTCCGCCTTTAGAAGCTATCAAGAGGAGACAGCTATTACCGTATAAGCAGTGTAAACACTAGGTATGAATAAAAGTGGTGCGAGTTGGATTTTGTTGCTCCTTTTACTTTTGTTTGGAAGAGGTAGAAATATTTTAAACAATGCATGACTATGTTATACGTAGCGTTACGTGATTACTGAAATTCACACGTGTATCCAAGTGTTTGGATACAATCGCTTACATACCATTCGCATTTGCACTTCCGGCTTTTTTTCGACATAATACTTATTTTGTTATACATTTCTTAGTCGCGAACTTTGCAGCTGCTACTGCCAGTGCTACTGTTGCTGCTGCCGCCGCCACCACCGCTGCCGCTGCTTATCTATTCATCAATATTTTCACGTTAATTTACAACCAAATGCTTTCTAACACCAAAATGTTTATTAAAAATTTCCATTTTTCTATTTAAAATCTGTTTAATACAATGTAATATTATTTGATTTGTATATAATTTGTAAATGCGTGCGAATTTCCAACAAAACAAATGTTTGTTTATATTTACCGCAGAAGAACTTTTTTCTTTAAATATATACATTAGCAGTAATTTATCTATCTATCTATCTATCTATCTATCTACCTATCTATCGATAGACATGTGTGTGTGTGTGTGTGCATACATTATATATAATAAGTATGTATGAATGTTTGCTTTTTTGCTTTTGCACAGGTGAACCAAATAAACACGAACACGCGAGTATGAAATGACATTAGACGGGCGATTTGCTCGAATGCATTCATATTTGGAAAAAGAATTTGAAATAAAAAAAACAAAAAAAAAAAACAAATTAAAGAAAAAAAGAATTAATTTGACTTTGATTTAAAATTTTGAGATTCGTTTTGCGCGTTTTTTTTTTTTATTTTTTTAATTTTTTTTTTACTTTTAATTTTCTTCTAATTTCTTAATTAAATGAACGAAACAATGTTTTCTGCTTAAACAATAGCATTATTTAAAATGTTTAACGGATTGTTGGCTGATTTTTGTTTTTATTTCAAGTGTTTTCCGATTTTCGTCTAAGTTGTTAATATATAAAAGCAAACTTGCTCATGTAAACAATCGATATGTGAACAATGAACAATTGTGCACACACAAGTGTACAAAGCGTATACATAGAATTGTGTAACAATGCATGCATACATACATTGCACACATTTGCATTAAACACTGGCATACATACTACATGCATATGCATTAAGTATTTATGTTTAGTAGCGCACGTATGCATGTGTATAGCTTGCATATATCTGTGCACATGGCAATGCAAGCGTAATGTTTGTTTTATACAATATTTATTACTGATTATTACCACCCGCCGTCCACCGCCAGCGATAGCATTGATTATGTGCCTGGAAAGGGTACAAAGTCTCACAATTAAAAAAGCGGTGGGTGGTGTGCGCTTTATCACCGCTACTAATTGCCCATTAGACAGAAATTCATTTGCACTGCAATGGCTAGTAAATGGCTAATAATTGTGTATTGTTTATAGCAAGTACACATATTATGTATACGTACATGCGCATGTATATATATATATATATGCAATTATAAACGCATATACAATCATATTTACTTGTACTTATGCCATCAACAAATACGTTTTACTGTTTACAACTCATTGCGGCAGCCTCTTCCTAGAATAAATACTCGGCTAATGCGAATCAATTCAGTTGCATATAAATTTACGACTTATAGTTTTATATATGTTTTTACTCTATGTGTGCCGTTTGCGTTTTTGTAACGCAGTTAATTGCTTATTAAGACATTTGTTATTCTATTTTATATAAGGATGCTGGAGCACAGCTCTAATCTTTATGGAAGCAAGAGAAAGACCACGACTTTGTTTGTGTGTGTGTGTGTGTGTGTATGTTACTAGCACACTCAAACGATTCTTCGTCAATATCAACTTTAGATGAAAGTTATGCTAATAAAGTAACAAGAAACAATTATCTAATATTCGATCCGAGACCGGGTTAAAAATAATCCTCTTCATTAGAGTAAGTGTGACAAGGGGCAAGATTTCTGAAAAAAAATTTCGATCGCTACGCTTGCAAACTCTCCCTGGAGCATATGAAATTTCCATTCTGGCACACGTGTGTATTTGAGGTTTATTTATTTTTTTGCCCGATCATATATATATGTATATAGGAACATAAGAATTACACCTGAAAACATGATACGTTTTGTTGCCGTTATTTACAGAAAACAAGTGCTATTATTGCAGTTTGCGAGCAATGAAATCTTAAACTTACACATTTAAAAAATTTATTAACTCAGTCAAGCGGATCGTGTATCTATGGAGCATTACTTGCGTTGTTCTTTTTCCGAATTTCATAAACTTTTGTTTATTTTGCCTTCCCTGTCGACGATCTGTCTCTCTAAGAATATTTTAAACATGCATACATACATACATCAAGCATACATTGTTATCTCTTCCCCTCTAAAAACTATATATTCTAATGATATCCGCTAAAATCCGCTAGAGAAAATCTATATTGACTTTGTTGTTGCGCTGCATTTGCAGTGCTTTTAAAGTAAACAATAGATGTATTACTGTGAAAGTGAATTCGGGTGAGAGTGGATGGGAAAGATGGGAAAGAATTATATGCCTCTGTACTCTTGGACCATTCCTTTGCATAATGCCTTCGTGGCTTCCCCCCAGAATGAAATTATTTGCAGTTTTTATGTCAAATCTGTAAAAGTAAGGTAACCGAATGTATTCCTTAATTTAGAACAGCAGTCGTGCTTCTTTGTACCAGTTTTTCACTGGTTGAACAAGAGGAATCATAGCTCGAATTTTGAAGGGCAAGGAGCGAAGGAAAATTGTGCAGTGGTAAACCAAACAAGTACGAAAACTGCATTGGGCTGTCGCCGAATCTTATATAGCCACCATTTTTCTCTTTTAAAAGAGACATACAACAACAAAACGAAAATTAATTATAAAAAAATAGGGCGCATTCGGCCGATTTCCTATTTTTATAGAGACACTGTACAATATACGTGAAAATTTTTTCACTCCATTTGTTGCGATAAGGAAAAAAGTCTTTACTACATACTACATATACATACATACAGATGTCGTCGCTGTTTTGTCCCCGTATTGTTGCGTTATGAATGTTGTTCAAAATAGCCTTTTGAAAAGTTATTATGTGAATAACTGGATTAGGTAAAGCGAGGTAGGGTAGTTAACGGTGAGCCTTGTCCGACTGTAGTATCCCTACCGGCATGTTTTGATATATCGTTTTTTCTTTCATCTAATAATTATTTCCACTCTTTCACTAGACGTTCATGAATCGTTAAACTAACCAAGCATCTTATACTCCAAGCGAATCTAGAATACTGATTATCTTTAGTTTGCACTGTACGTACGTACGTACTTGATCTCTAGTCGTGTCGACCTACATCTCAAGCATAAGCTATCTATCTCAATTTACCTTTGAGAGCTTCAGTGTCAGTCAGGCGCAACAACCAACGGATATGGATAAATAAAGTGAGATCCCTTCGCCGAGGAAGAGAATACGTGCTTTAAGAGAGCGATCTCTCTATATTTTACTATAATTTTCAAGTATATTTGCAAGTGTACTTCGACGTATATTTGTTTGCAATTCAACTATTGGGACAATCGTATTTGTTATATAAAATGATGCTCGTCGTTCTTATCGTTTTAATAAAGTTTTTTCAAAAGGACTTTAAAGGCATTCCTAAAAAGAAGCCAATTGGAGAAGTGAAAGTAATCGAAAGCATTTCTTAGAAAAATTATAAAATGGCGAAGTAACACAAGTTTGAAACATTAAATCCATATTTAAATATATTCATGACAATACAACAATGAGAACAATATTAGTGCAAGCAAGCTATAGAAATAAGAGCAGAAAGACAAAAATTCCTACTTTTTGCTCTTACGTTGAGTAATCCCTGGAAACTTCGAAGTGTAGATATTTGAGAAAACAGTCAGCTTTCAGGAGACAAAAGTTTTTCTATATTTCTATAAATTCTATTATGTGTTCACTATTCTTGGACTTATTATTTTTCCCAACTATTGTAAATAGCACATAAAACATAAGTGATAAACAATGGAATATTCGTCTCGAACTAAAAAAGATTTCATCCAAGATGTTTACTTAATTTGATTTGTTAGTTTACCAACTGCCATCACTACAGCGTGCTTGTAAAACTAATAAATAATAAACAAATTCATTTCAGACAAACACATTTAGATCTGCTTACAGCACAGTTTGTAATGCACGTAAATCACTTAAATTGATTTGACTTTACAACTTATCTGTCATTGGTTCATCACTTGAGAACTCTCACCATCATTTGTTTTATAGTAAAATGTCGATCAATAAATCCCGCGACTGTCATATAGACATCATTCCTGAAAAGAAAACGGTACTGTTGATCGGTATGAGTTGTAGTGATTTTAGTGACACTGGTTTTCTTATTTTGAAATCAATGGAAAAATCCGAACTTCAGGTGTCGATTACATATTACTTTTCGAAGTGAAGAAGCTGGGTGCGGACACAGCTTCGACTTGGAAAGCAAGACGGCAACTCTTCTCTGTCGAAAACAACAACGACAAAGTTCGCGCAGATAGCGATGATGCTGAACGCATTGAAGGCCCAAACGAGTTTATTACAGTTGTTTAACTGATGATAACTGGCATCGTGGAGGAAAGAAAAGCAGTAAAATTATTTTGCATGGAAATGATTATAGAAAAGCTATTTTCCCAATGGGTATCGCCTTTGCTCACAGTTGATCGAATCCTCTCCGTGCAATGGGGCGGTGACTACAATAGCAAAACTACGTGAAACGAGGTTCACTAGCCCTCAGCAGCTTGCATCTGTTGCAAACTCTCAAAAGAGTCCTTCAGGGAAAAGATTTGCTGCAAATAATGCAGTTTTCAGCCCTAAGTTGATTGTATCACTGTTGAAGACTATCTACGACGTAGAGAGTCCAATTTTACAAAACATATTTTCTTCCTCAGTCTCGGAAATTATTGATCACTGCATTAGGTTATGTGATTGCTGTAAGGCAAATGTTGTTATTCTTTTTGTAAATTACTGGACATTGCTATAGCCCACCCATTACGCGTACATTTTTTTCTGGATTTTCTCCATGTTTATCGAAAAGAAGAAGAGAAGAAAGAAACAAAGCCGCTGTAATTAGTCAAGTGTGTTAAGTATTAGCGTTTTTTGTTGTTGATCTTTAAACCGTTTGTCAACAGGTTATTTAGTCGGTTCATTTTCTTTGATCTCATGACGCGCAAGAGATATGGAGATTAAGTTTATATACTTTGCTGTAGAACAGAGCAATTCTGTCATTGCGTACGAAATGAAGGAACCCAACCAAGTTAATTTCCCTATGTAATGCTTTTCAAAAGACCTTAACAGACGTTAAACGAATAAAAGAACAACACGCAAATTTGTACTATATTTTCTATTTGTGCGCATTTATATGCGAATATAAATTTTTGAAAGATTCGTGTTTGACGTTTAAGAGCACACAGGTACACACACACGTTCAAATGGCATTGACATGGCAGCGATCGATTTTGATTTGGTTAGTGATGGGGGTGTTAAAAATGTCAGTGAGGTTGTATTCGTCGGTTTGCGTTAAAATGAAAATCGTGTCCCGTAAATCGCACAACCGGAAGTTGCTTATGAAAGCAAATTGTGATGCTCGTGTTTTCTCAGTAAGTGTCTTTTGCAATTGGCTTGCGCGTAGACGGTGTCGGGTGCCGTTTGGATGTTTCATAGGAAAGTTTCAAACTTTTGACTAAAAACTTTTTCCGAATATTTTTCCATTCGAGGAGCGTATGGTGTTGTTTATAGCGACTCTGCGACTTGAAAATGCGTGCCTCAGCGGTAATATGAAATCGATTAGTGAAAGTTTCCTTCAGAAAATTTTTTATGATTTTCGTCGCGAACGATCAGCAGAAAGGATGCATCGATCAACTTACTATCAATTTTGACAATGAAGCCCCATTTTTTAAAATTGTGAAACACTGGTACAACGAGTTAAATCGTGGCCTCTGTTCGCTCAACAGCGAAGGTCATCACGGTCTTCCAACTCAGTTGTTGTGTCAGAAAACATTGATGCTCTGTAAAAGCTGATGTTACAAGATCGACATGCGACCCCAACATTTTGTTCTCGTTGAATAACACATAATTTGGCAAAATCCGCATGAGTAGCGGAGTAGGTAAGAATCGCATCTAACAAGCCATTCGACGGATTCAAATCTCAATGCGGTAAAGTTTCGCAGTTATAGTGAGTGCTTAGTTGGTAAAGGGATAATACCGACTGGACACATACCCACCATCTTATTTCTACTCCTTTTCTTACTTCTTTCTGACCGTCACCGTGTGACGCGAATAGGGCACGCCTGCTGAGTAATTGGTCACATCAAACAAAAAAAGAAGAGATACTCGTGTCGATCAATGCAAACAAGTGCGTAACTGCGCTATAACGGAGCTTCGAAAATGTACCCCAGATTGTAACAGCGACCAAATCATGAACCTATTCGTAAGAAACGGAAAGTAATGACTTTCCTAATGACTTTCCTTTCCTCCCGAAAATCAGTAACTAATTGCACGAACAACAATACTCTTAGGCGAAAAGCCATTGGCCATGTTTTGCAAGTGTCTCAAACAGAATGAAAAAATGCTGGGATGAATAATTCGAACTTGTGCAAAAGCGTGTAAATCACAAAGGATAAACAATAAAGCAATTTTAAGCAATAAACGCCTTTTTATTATCGGGTACAGAGTGTAAATAGTTCTCTACGTATTGATTGAAAATGAAGCGCGAAATGCGAATTTAAAATCAGGAAAAAAAATTCATTAACGCGAATAGAAAGGAAAGCCGCGCAAATTTTTATGAAAGAAAATTTCTAAAATGTTGGAAAGTTAATTAAGGCAAACAATGATTTCCCACATTTTGTCTCTTTGTTGTGGATTAACAAAAATTTGTGTTAGGGAACAAAGTTGGAGAATAGAAATTTGTTAATTTAGCATTGTAGAGATGGAAGGAAACATTCATAACGAAAGTTTTTTTTCACAATTAATAAATTGTGTGTTTACGCAAGATAAGGTTTTGCTTAGTGTTTCTTAAGTCACGTTCGCACCGTCGTGGACTGTAGATTTGCAACAGCTTACGCTATGTTTATGAACTTAGTATAACATATTTACAAAGCTTAAGCGACTTTATGTGCAACAAATACTTCGCTTCAACCAATCCCTTGAAATGTCACGATTCGACGAACACGTCTTGAATCAATCCCTTATTTATGTTTTTGTAAAGCAGGTAACAGTTACAGGATTTTGCTCTAATCGATTAATATTCTTGCCTCATAGATTTCCTAGAGAAGTTTTGTTAATCCTTTTTTACGCAAATTGCTGTTAACTGTCAGCTGCAGAACGCGCCTCTATTTTATAACGTAGGCAGGCTAAAATTTTGCAAATCCTTATCTACTTTTATTGTTCTCGCAATGTTTTTTAAAATTTCCTTAGCAATAAAGCGAGTGAGAACATTATAGTCGGTCAAGGCCCTACACCACCTTGCCCTAATACAAGTATTCACTTGTTTTGGTAATAATACACCCAAGCTGAATTAATGTTTCCAAGTTGAATTAATTTTCGCCTTCAAATGTTTATACCATATACAGATTAAGTTATCGTAGCAACGGTTATATGAGGGGATTTTCAAAAAACTCCCCCAGTCCGTCTAAAGATTTCATATTAATTTAGAATGCCGAAATACTGTTGCTAAGCCACTTTTGTCGAGAAACTTTAAAAGTTTGCAAGTGGTTGGAATGGTTGAAAAAGCATACCGATCCAGACCATTTTCGTTCTTAGATCAAAACACGCCAGTATACTAAATTTCATCATAATGTCTGAAAAATTGCGACCTGTAGTTTGAGCATAAATTACATGGACGAACATCAGACGGACGGGCAGATAGATATACGGACGGCGAGACGGACAGGTTTAGACCGACTCTGCAATGATTCGGTATAATAAAAATTAGGTCTACTATAAGCCCTTTTGCGTGTTACATAGCTCGACAAAAACTTAATGTAGCCTGTACCGCAAGTGGTGTAGGGCATCATTCGACAGTTTTATTGTATTGAAATTTATGATCTCTTATATAACTTGCTTTCATGATAGCATCTGTTGCAAGTGTACATCTTGCACTATTTCTTACCCTTGTTATCACAAGACGGTATAGCAATTTTGTCGTGAAGAAATTATGTGCAAAAATTATATCGCTTAGTAATACTACGCGTGGGTATACACATAATCTCTTATTACGACTTCGAAGAAGTCATAATTTAACTGATTTTGAAAGGGAAATCAGGCGCAGCTTACTTAGATAGCCCGCAAGAGTATTACAAAATTCAAAGAAACTTCAGGATTCATCTTTGTGTGACACTGCATTTCGTTCGTTGGTATTATCACATCTTCAGATAAGAATATATTTGTACATATACATATATATATGTGAATATATTTGTACATATATACATATATATATATATAAACTACCTATTCAGATAGTAGCATAATCGTATAGAATAGCACCACCAGCCCTTAGCAAATGGGAAAACCCAGGGGCATTTCGTAGGCCCCTTCGATCAGAAATCTTAAAAGCAACGCTAAGGGACGCAAGCTCATATGATAAGAGCAAAGTTATATTAACTCTTTTGTCAATATATCGTTTTAAGGACCACACATTAAGAATTGGTCGGAAAGGACTTTCCTAAGGATTTTAAGCTTATTAGGACATGCAAATGGTGGAAATCACCTCGCATTTAGGTCCACCTAAGGCTGTTCATCGGAACATTTATCGCTTTTAGCCTGCTTATCATTATTTTTATTTCACTGCAGGTTTCTTTAATTTTTATGTAATTGCTTCCATTTATTTCACTTCTAAAACAACGCTCAGTTGTCCCCTGTCTGACATACGTATTGCGTGACTATTGATAGACCCAAATGATTTCTGGATAGTGCCAACCTTCAAACGATGCGAGTGAGTATTTCGTGACATGCTGAAAATTAGTTTACAGGTATAGTGGCTTTAGGAACGCTACTTGTGTGTGTTGCTCGAACGCTGCTTTTTGATGCGAAAAAATACTGTTACAGCTATGGCTTCAAAGATGTAATTTGTGGGTGCTTTACTGATTTTGTACAAAGTCGTGTGGGCAGCAATGATGTTGCACCCTCTGGTCGCCTGAGTTGTTGCCGCGTTAGTTGTTCCAGAAAATATTACAAAAGCGCACAAAATCGTTTTGGAACACCGAAAGGCGAAGTTGCGTGAGATGGCTGACACCTTAAAGATAGCAGAAGTCACAGTATTTACTATTTACTATAAACATTTGTCAATGCAAAAGAGAAAGCTCCGTTCGAAGTTGGTGCTGTGCGTGCTCACTTTCGACAACAATGTGTCGATGACTTCGATCGCCGAGCCCCGGAGCAACTGATAGTAGTGAAGAAATATACTTCAATTTTCGAATCCTATGAAGATATCGAGATTGTAAGCTAGTCTAGATACGACGTAGCCAAAGCGCACGTATTTATGAGAGTAGATAGATTTGATAGCTTTTAATAAATCCCATATTGAGATTAAACTGTAGATTCAGAGATTTAGATTTTTGCAAATGACTCTAACAGGTTTGAAAAGCTAGTAACTATGTTTACATTGACTAAGCTTTAGTAAAGTTCCAAGAGGAATGGTTCGGGACATTGTAGTTTATCTCTCCAAGCTATGGTAGTGCCATTCATTAACATAATGAATTGCTTTTGCACGGATTTTATTGAATCTACATAGCGCTTAGAGCAAGGGGACCACACAATGGTGAACGCCAGTTAAGTCGGAACCAGCAATTAAGAAATTTCAACGGAAGTATTCAGCAAAGAGACTCGAGGTTTCGATACTCACCAGAGAATTCGGAGCCATTAAGAGAGATGCAGGGGGGATATATGGATATTCTTCTTGTAGAGTTGACAGATTTATAAAAGTATTAGAAATTACTAAGAAGCGCGCCAGGTAATTGCCATAACTTTGATGGGTGCGGTAAGTGAATTTCTGTTTCACTGAAGACTGAACGAAATAGTTGTATGCACATCCATTTTTTTTTTTTTTTTGAGCAAGAGGGATTTAACATATTAGTGTTATTCAAACGGACATCGCACTTGTATTGAGAGTACAACTATTCATAAAGCAAACATCCAGAAATCAGCCGTTGCAATTGCAAGCATGGTTGTATTGAAGTAAGTTTCGGTCAAATAATTCGTTTCTCATAGGATATGCACTTTATAGTCAAATCGGCGTACAGGCGAATGGACAGCAACCGCCAAAAACCGCCAGAACCGATCAAAAAAGAAGTTTCACTTAAAAAACCGTAACCTGTAAACTCATGGTCGAATTGTCATGAAATATTGGCATGTACTATGCACATAGAGTACCCATGTGTCAGCACTGTTGCCCTACATGTGTATTTCTTTAATTTTCTTCTCTTTTTTTCAACAAATTTTTAAATAAATTTTACGATTTCTTGTTAAATTGAGTCGTTGCTTGAAATCTGCACAAAAAATGTTTCGAATTCGTGTATATTGTCGAAGCACTTCTGAATACATATATTTTGAGAAAAAAAATGTACAATAATTATTATTGTTTATTATTAATAATTTGCTATTGCATTAGTTTGTTTTTTTTTTCTTTCTTAAAATAAGCGATAACGTGTCTATGGCACGCTTAGCTTTTTACGAGTAAAACAATTAAGTATACGTATATTTATTATATTTATTATTGTTCCACAAACGTTGTTGTTGGAGGCAAACATTTAACAAAAAAAAAAAGAAATTCTTTCTTCCCTTTTGTTTTCACATCTGTATTCATTGTGTTTTATATACGATTAGTTTTCTAAAAATAAAACGCGCGAAAAGAAAACAAAAACGGAGCGTTTATAGATTAAATGGGAATTTTTTTGAATATTGTGCTAATTTCCATAGTTTGCCTTGCAATGATAAACAAATGTAAATAGAGTGAATAAGTAAATAAAAAAATGCATATATATGTATAAATATATATATATATATATAGAGAGATAAAGATAAATGATAAAATACATAAGAAAGTGATAACATTTTAGTTGCAATCCCTAGCAATTTAAATACCCAGTCCGATCTAAAAATCACGGGAACTAGATATTTCAATAACAGCGGTAGGTGTATTTTTCAATTTTTTCCTTCTTCTTCTATGTATCTAACACTAACACATTCGGAAAGAGCAACTGTTTTATTTACTCTTGAATTCTTTCCCTTATGTCAATTTTTAACTTATTATTACGTATTAGATATACATTTAAGCTCAGGCAATGCGAAGTCTCATTGCCAGCTAAGCCGTGTTTCAAAAAGATCCATAAGACTCGATACGATCACTCGAATGTTCTGCTGCGTTCGTAATGACTTGTGAAGAAAAAAATCTCTTTTTAATTCAATGCCATTTGCAACAATATTTGACGTCGAAGGATCTTCACAACGCACAATTGGAAAACAAAAATTTATCTGTATGTGCATAAGCAGCTGTTTCTCAACTCACAAAATATTTTCTACTTCTTTACGTTCTTATTGTGTCTTTTAGGATATGTATAGTGTCTTCTCATAAGTGCTAAGGGCTATGCTTAGTTTTGTCCTAGCGTCATATGCGTATAGGTCGACTTTGAAACTTCTACGTCAATTTTTTAGAGCGCAGCTGATGGACGCACACAGCCGCGACCAAACGAATTCATTATATTAGACCGAACAAGATATGTTGCATTTTTTACCGTGCCCTTAATTCATATTTTTTGCAATCGAAATGATAAAATGGGGCGTCCAATATTCCGCCTTTCCCGCCTATAATGTTCTTCCTTGTTTCAATATACTTTCTAGTTATCCGCTAATACCCTTCTTTTTATTTGAAATTCGGCTTTTCTTGTTAAATTTTGCACCCTTTAATAGGTAATGGCGGGATAGAAAATGGATACGGGTGAAGCGAATGAGGAATTTTCACTAGTGAAGAAATTGGTTATTTACACATATGTGTATACAGACACCTGTCCATGCCGTATGTATTTAAAATTGGTTTCATTTCATGTGAATGCCCGCCCCCCTATCGGTTTTTGTAAAAATTCATTTCGGTTCCACTCCGTACGCAGCACAAATACTACGAGCAGCTTTTGTGGCTTTAGATCTTTGATTCAAATCAAAAAAAAGGAGGTGTGGAAAATGACCAATTTTCTCAGCTTGACACTCCATTGCAAACATCTTCTTCCGAATGATCTAAAGCGTTGTGCTAAAAGTATTTAATGACCTGGAGAATGTTGGAATTTAAAAACACTGCGGGAACTCAGTTAGCCAACTAATACATTTTATGAGTCTTTATATGTGTATTTCAGGGTGTTGCGAAAGTTCAGATGTTTCATGTCATTGTATAACGATTACCTTACGGGAATGAATTGATATTTATTGATATGTCATTTCTCTTACTTCTCTTTTCTTGTCTAGCTCTTGAGGAGATAGCATGTCTAGCATTGGATCAGCTGGCTTAATGTTGTTACCTGTAACGGCTTTCGGCTAATATAGTCTCCCAGCTGTTGACCAAGCTTTGTTTAATTGACCATTTTCACTCTAACCTCATTCTCTTTCATGTTTGAAGTTACATTTTTAAGGATCATTTAAATGCGTAAACGTAACAATATACAGTCCTAGCTAGACACGTTGCTTCTCAGTTCAAAACGCTAATGTATCATATTCACTTGCATTAATTTGAGCGTATACAGACCAGTGCGATATAGGTGTGGTCGCAAAAGCCCTAGATTTGGAGTTGATAATTTATTGTTTTTTTCTCTGCCATCATGCTGCTGATATTGGTTCAATCGTTTTTTCTTCAAACAGTAAAACGTTTGGTTTGGATCTAGAGTACATCTTTGGGCCCCTTCCTTTAAACGCCTACGCTTAAAAATTTCAGTCTCATA
>KK499996.1:261700-318361 GCA_000688715.1 Glossina pallidipes | reverse complement strand
AAAAAAAAAATTATAACAATAACAACAAGAGAAGAAAAAAAAAGAAGCTCGAAGCATTGTCCACACGTCAAATGACTTGTTGTTGGCAACATTTATGGCATGTTGTAATGTGACGCATGACAATGAATCACAATCACAAATGCAATGGTCAAGCATCTGCTGCAACATGTGGTTAAGCGATGATGCTAGCGAATATGCTAGTGTGGCGTTTATAACCGAAAACAAAACATAAAAAAAAAAGAAGAAAATACCACATGATACATCTGTCCTCATACATAAATACATACGTACATAGCTAAATATATACATACATGGATACGTATAGACTCAATCACCAATAGTGATGATACAACGGGCGCTTTCAAGTTCCATGTTTGGTTATTATGAAAGAAAAATGTATTCATCTCTATACAGTACACCATTCAATATTAAATGATCGCGTGTATTTGCCTTTTATGGCCATTAAGCGTATGTTTTAATTAGGATAATTAGTTGTTTCCGGTTTAATATTCCAAGTCCAAGTTCAGTCAGCCATTCAGTCACACAGCTCTGATATTCATTCAACTTCACTGACCATTCAACGACTTCTCTAGGATTGTTTCAAATGAATGAATTCGTATGGGCGAATTTGTGTGCGTGCGTGTGTGCGTTTTGTGCGTTTGTGCGTTTGTGTTTGTGTTTTATTTATTTATTTTTATTTTTTTTTTTTATAGTTCAGTTTTTTCTAACTGACCATAAATGGTTTGGCAACCATGGTCTTTTGAATTACAAATCATTTGATTGAAAGATTTTATAGTTAACCAACTGCCAGCCTAGAAGAAGAGAATAGTCAAGAGAACACAAAAGGCACATGCCACATTGCAACATCCCCAAATGACAAGTTCAGAAGACATTGTCAAACGTTTAAACACATGCGTGTATTGATGATGAATTATTTAATGAATACATTTCAGATAAGATGCGAAACAAAAAGCAAAACAAGAAAATATAAATAAATAAATAAATAAATACATTATAATAAAAGAGAAACACAATCAATTGTAGCAAAAATTAGAAGCAAAAGTATTACTACTACGATCATCATTATCGGTAATCATTCTGAAACAGGTTGTGGAAATAAATCAATAGAGCAAAGCCAAGCAGAAAAAAGAATAACAAACTGGTTCCAAGTCTTTTAATAATTTTAAACATTTATTCTTAACATTCATCTCTTTTATAAAGATTTCATGAATTGTTTATGTATTTATGTTTGCATGCACGATTGTAAGAGCATGCGTGTGCATTCTTAAAAACTAGTCCTTGCATTCGTAATGAATGATTTGAAATTCTTGTGTATTCCAGTGCTTTAGCTTTCTGCAATTCATTCACTTTTTTCCTTTTTCTTCTCATTCTAGAATAATTTTCTTTTTCTTTTTCTTTTTCTTTTTGCTATTAAATTCATGATTGCGGTGAATTTAATTAAATTGCCATCTAAGGAGACTATTTGGCGTCCAAATGTTTTCAACGAGTTGCTGACAGATTTTTATATAAGCACCATCAGACGATCCACGTATATTAGACTTCTCATCTAATTTATCACATAACAGCGTGCTAGACACTTTATACATACATACATATGTTTATATACAAGTATTATAAAAGTATTCTCTATGATACTTTCAGTTCATCATTTACAGGAAGAGAAAGGTCATCTTAATAAATCCAGGGAATCATTATACCATTTATAAAAATATTTCATGTCCTCTCAATACATTTATGACGGTAACCATTAATTCGCGTCTCACACATATTGTGGAAATCAAAGCAAAGATCAATTTATTATATTTTTAATAGAATCTTGAAATCATTATCAAATTAATTAAGAATAGGATGAAAAATTTCAAGCTCCTTTGAAGCTCTTCGAGAACCTAATTCAACAAAAAAGAAAAACCTCCATAGATTTGTTGATAATTGCGAGCGGGTCTAAATGTCGATACAACTTAACTATCAATATAACCCGACAACAGTGGATAGACAAATTTTGATGTCGCAATCCTGACTTTAACATCCGGATTGACCAACCAGCAAAAAAGACAGAGTTGATTCTTCAGTCCGCGATCTTGTCGAGCTTGGTTTGCACCTGCTTCAGTGTAATCGCGAATTGCTATGGTACTCGATATTTTCTGTGTATTACGATCCCTCTGTTGGGACAGTAGCGTCGTAATATTTTCATCCTGAGGTTGGAGATTGTTTGTTTCAGCTTCTTGTTGTGAAAACTTCGTTTTGATCGAATGGCGATTCTCCACAAGGGTTCATCCAGCAATAACCTTAGCATATAACCTTACAAAATTACATGATGACGCCTCATAAGGAAGCTGATTCAAGGCAGTGAACCATTAAAGTCTTTAAATTATATATATTTTCTCTTATGACCAATTTCTCAGGGGATGTCTTCTATACAATCATCAGAGTGATGGTCAGAAAAAAAGAGAGGAGATGAAAGAGATAGATAGTGGCCAGAGTTTAAAATTCAACGAAAATACACTGACCGTTATACTGTTTAAGCATTTAGTTGCTAACTGCGACATGATCGTTCACAAAAATATCTCGGTCGAGAGAAGTAGTTCACAGATGAGATCATTCAGCGAACTTATCGTCAGTGAAGAATATTTCATTTTTGCTATGAAGAGAGATGAGTAAGCCCATTCTGCAGATATCCGATTCAGTGAAGAAAAATGTCTATCCACGTCAAGAACAATAAATCAGTCCATAACCATAACACATCTGAAGTACGAAATTGGAAAAAATTCTTCTGCGCTGGTCCTCCTGTTTATGATGCTATATGTTTTTTTAAAGGGACCGTATTGTTCGAACATTTCGAACCTTTTCCTATATAAAGATTATTTTCATAGTAATATTTTCATTGCAACAATGTGTAGCATTCGACGCCTTATGACGAAAACGGATGACGGATTGTGGTAAGCGTTATGGCGAATAACCGGCCTTGCGCGCCAATAATGTTGCTGTGACTTCAGAACATTTATTAAAAACACATCCCTAAGTGGAATGAATAGTAATAAGAAACTAATGTTTCGTCTTTCGAACAGAGCGTTAAAAAAAATAAAAAAATAGTAATAATAATTAAGAAAAACTTTCTGTTCAACTTATTTTTATATTGTGTTTAGGAAAGAAGGTCTTCTTAATATAAATTTCGACCAGTTATGTTTCAAAGATGCTCTTTACCAGGAGGTTTGAAGCTGTTGATGTCGCAGGGAGAAGGAGAAAATTTGATTTTCATTTAAAACATTCAATGATGCTAATGTCTGTGCGATCATAAAACATGAAAAATTTAATAAACTTTCATAGTCCAATAATTTTACTCGATTACTATTAATTTTAATGGGGCATTTAGTTGAGATTTTTTCTTTTTTTTTTTTTGGGTGCGGCATAAATTTATACGATTATGTTGAAAAACTTAACAATTTCAAGAGGGAAGAAGCAATCAAACGTAACTAATACGGAAGGTACATAAAATTTTATTACTAATTAGGTGTGAAATCGATGTTAAAAACTCTGAAACATGAATATTTTCGGCATGAGGTGTTAATTGATAACTAGACTTTGATGTTGTATGCTAAACACTTACAGGAATTTCAACGGACTCGGTAGCATAAGAAAAAAAAGTGAAAAAACTTGAAAGTAAACATTAAGTGAAAATAAATATAAAAAAGTAGAAATGTTACAATATTTTCTCAGACAAACAAAAAAAAAAGCAAAGAAAAGATTAGCTACTGCTCCCATAGCTTTAGTTAACATAAGCAATTGTTAAATTATGACCTCTTTCACTGTTCAGCTCATAAAAACCATTTCTTCACACTAATGCCTTTACAGATATAATAGAGTTTGAGTGAGTATCGTCCATAATCATTCCGATAATCATCAATATACTTAATGTAATCGTCATCATAATCGTTACCATGCTCATCAAAATCATCATTAACACTAAAGTACAGAGAAAATTGTATACACAATCCAGGACCATACTACATATACGCGCTCGTATCGCTCCTGAAAAGAATTCGACATTTGTGAATTGATCGTTATTGTCTCAATTGTTTTTGGCTTTGTTTTTGTTTTTGTTATTGATAATTGACAGTGAAGGAAACATCAAATTTTATGAGTTTTCCTATCAATATCAACAACATAGCTTTTGTTGTTCTTGTTGTACTGTATGTATACGATGCTGCGTAGGCTAAATATATGCAGTGTTTCGATTTCCCGATAGTCTGTCTGGGCTGCTTGCCTTGTCAGTAAAAAGACATAAGAAAATTGTTTATTTAAAATCACATCAAGTTTTTTTTTTTGTTTTTTTTTTTTTGTTCAGCCTCTACACTTTATCGGTGTAAACATTGTTTTCATAAACATTTCATTTTATAAATAATGAAACCAGACAATTGCGTTATTTGTTATGATTTGTAGTTTTTTTTTAATTATAATAAATTTCCATGTAATTCTAAAAAGTAATTTTGCCAATATTCTTGTTTCTCGTGCAAATTAACCTTTACAAGACGTCATCCTTGCGGAAGTCGTTCGAGGTTAAAATGTATGAATTGCATTAACTTAACCGACAATCGACTCACTAGATCACTGGATTAAAGGAGAAAGTTAGTGTAACACAAAGCGAGCGGCATCTTCTTGTAACGAGGCAATAGCAAAGTAATTATATTTTGGAAAACCCTTCCGCAGATTTTTGTCGTGAACATGCCAGAGCTTGAACAAACAGCATAAGTGAATGTCGTCTTGTTTCTTTAGAGATAACCGCGAAAGGTGTGCGTTAAGTCTGGTTTTACACGAAGTACACGTCTCAACGGAAACTTATTTTTTCGCTTTTTAGCTATTGTGGGCTTATTTCTATCATGTATGTACATGACAGCTGCTATACAAAGAGAATATAGATTTAAAGTTGGATTTGTTTCATAGCTTGAACACCAACAAATAAACGATACGATAATTTTGATAATTTCATGCGTAAAAATTTATGAGTAGTTCCATGTGTACCATCTATGTTGCTCGCTATGTTTCTTTTTGGCAGGAGAAGGATTCTCAGCGTTTTGTCGAACCAGTAAAGTGGGCTCTGGTCTTAGCAGTGAATAATAGATTTCAGGCTTTTGCTATTCAAAAAGGTTATTAAAAGAGGCAACACAAGATTATTCTTTCACATGTCATCCATCCATCCGTCCCTACGGCAAAACCAACTCGGGAGACGCTCTAATGGGAAGTGTTAGCCTATGCTGCTTACACACAAGGCTCAAGGTATTCAGATTACCACTTATCTGCATCGACTTGTCAAGCAGTTGCTGAGCAACGCTTCACTTCTTATGAAAATATACGAGGACGGCTCGATGGCTGATTTGCCTCAAGAGAGAAGCAGCTTTTTGTCGAACGGGGGAAAATAGGAAATGGGAAATATTTTAAATTAAATATTTTTTCCATTTTCAAACAATAACCGTGTCTTTCGGATACAATTGTATACGAAAATTCTGGATTCATATTCACTTACGTGATGATTGCATTACTTTACAGTATTATTTTAAATTTTGATTCCTACCATTTTTTCGGAAGGTAAGAATTCAACAAGCAGAATAGAATAGTCACGAGTTGGACTACGACAGCAGATTGCGATAAGGACGAGACAAGTTTTCTTTTGTTCAAATTATGACCATTCGAAAATTATATTATTCTGCATTTATTAATTTTTTTCCTCTGCATCAAAACATGAAAATCATTTATTTTTTAGAGAGGATCCAAGAGAATAAAAAATCTGCATTATTTTCCACCTTTTATTGCTGTCACCATCAGTTTATGTAGACTTGAACAAGTCCCTGTCTACAAGTCTACATACATATCAATGGTTTTCTTTGAAAATGGTGTGAGTCCACTTTGTATTATATTCGGTTGGAATGGTTTGAAAACTACCCGTACGCCAGTTTTATATTTTTTAAATATTAAATAGATTTGAATTTATAAAGCGATCGTTTTTAGTGTATTAGTGAAAAACAGTTTATAGTTTTCATAACCTCAAACATGCTTACAACACTATCATTGTCAATAAAACGTCAAAATCATATATTTACGAAATGTCAAACATGAGATTTCAATTGAATTAAACCAATTTTATCATGAGCTTTTTTATTAAAAATGTAAAAAAAAAAGAAAATAGAAAGACTTTTTTTAATATTTTTCTAGGCAATGCCAATGCCAATGAAAGTAATTTCGTTGCAACTTTTTACATGACACTTTTACATGACATTATACGTGACATTTTTAATTTTTATACTCCACACGTCTTGTTGCACCAGGGTATATAAAGTTTGAGCAGATGTATGCAGTACGCAGAAGGACTTGAGAAAAGCTCATTTTTTATGTATACATACCGATCGATTCAAATCTAAGCTTGTCTATCCGTCTGTCCGTATTGTTTTTGTTTCATCATTTTTGAGATATTTTGATTAAATTTGGCAAACTGAACCGTTTTGACCCAAAGACGACTGCTATTGAAAATAATTCGGATCGGGTCACTTCCTTATATTAAAAAGCCCAAGTATACCGCTTTTGCTTGTCTTCATTATGAGAACATTTTTGAAAATACTCATGACGCGTTAACTGATGTAAGGTAATAGATGCATTATATCGTTGAATTTTTTGGGATTATGATAGACCCGGCATGATGATGTTCGCGACAAATATGGTATTCTTAGCCAAAGTAATCCTCAAGGTAGCAACATCAGTAATACACCTTATAATCACATAACCCAAAGTCAAAAATATTAAGTGAGATAGATGTAGCGTACTATTAGTATTAGTTAGCTCAGTTATATGGGAATGCGTTATAAAAAAATATGTTATAAAATAACAAGAAAGTATGGCAAGCTGTTAGTTAGTGCCGCATTGCGTCAATACAGTGGGCAAAAACTTGACGTTGATAAAATGATGAAAATGACAAGCTAATTGAAGATTGCATTCATTGTTGTCATGAACAAACTTTTTGCCAAAAAAATGTACTTACACCACTATCGAAGAGAATCCCAATTTTTCTAAGCTTTCCAAATGGAATAACATTAGAATATTCGTTACCTGTGAATGCTTTGAATTTTAAAGTCGCTTTCACTTCTATCAACCTCTTTGTTTACTTGACAAGTTCAATTATCAACGAGCCAGTGGAGATCGCTTCCTCAATCAATTGGCAGATTTGCTGGTGAGAAGGTATTTGGTAATTTTCACGAACTGATAACTTTATTCCTCAATTCCCTGGTAACTAGAGTCCTATTTCCTATGAACAGTGTTAAATTGAAAACATTAATCTCTTCTTCTTCTCCTGTTACTTACACCACTTTCTTCAGCAAAATTAATTTATTAAATATATTACCGCAAATTATTTAATAGAATCTTATTTATTTTTTAACATCTTTTGCTTCCAATTCCTCGAAAATGCCAAATGAAAGCAAATTGAAAAAAAAAAAAATTTTATTATCTTAAAAAAAAGAAGAAGATATGTTCAGCCTTTAAAACAGCATGATACGCAAGGTGTAATTGAAGCAGACAAATGCTCTTTTACTTTAAAGGATGTCAACGAACAGTTGCCGGCTTTCGCAGTTTAAAACCAATGCTCTCGCTAAGATTACACGAACATGTGAAGACTTTGACGGGCACACGTTCTTAGGGATTCCAGTATGAGAAAAAGTTATTCGTGCAAATGTCATGCGACGTTTTCAACTCATTTACTGACGCCTATCACAGTTGCACATATTTAATGCATTAACTGGAAAGTGTTTGCAATTGCAGTCGAAATGACATTTGTGTTCAAACCTTTTCCTTTGTTTCAAATCGAGAGCCCTCGGCCTGCTGTGATTTCAAGTACTTGGCCGGCAGGGGGTAAGGCCAACTTAAGTGCATTCCGGTCGCATCATTATGTGATAACTATTTCTTTTCATTTTTTTATTCTTTCTTTTTTTTCTGGATTTTTTTGTATTTTTAAGAAAAATTTAAAACTGATAAGAGTTAAATATCTCTTAGAATAGTGCTCTGCTGCATTTTTCTTCGAATAAGTTTTTTATGTGTATTTAAATTTATTAAACATTTATATGTATATATGTATATATATATATATATATTTCTTTTTTTTTTTTACAGATAAGATAAATGATTTGTATTTCAACTTTAATTCCTTGTGTTTCAGTATATCTCCGACTGTGGGTTTCGTCATTTTTGCTCTATGTGGTATACAACGTGAGTCATTAATTAGTTTGACGTAACGTTGCAGTTGACGATGAGAAAGTTTCCTTGTAATTTGGTAGTTTTTGTGTGGTCCCTTGAACCTTATTTTTGCAGGACTATAGCCGATTAATCTACTTTTAATATTTATATTTAAAGAGAATTTCGTGCAAATCTTATCCATCTTAACAGCCATTATTCAAAAGAAAAGAGGAAACTGCTACGGTATTGTAACAGTGCAGCATTTCGGTGTTAATTGAATATGGGAAACAAGTAGAACCTTCCCTCACCTTAGTTATAAAATTTTGTCGCCAGGACTCACACTTAATAACGAGCGAGTTTTTCGACTTTATCGTGCAATGTAAGCCAAGATTTGCATGAACGGCGTCTATGCTTCCTTAGCGTAATGAACCTATGTTAACGTAGTCTGCGTGACCTTTCACAAATTTTTTATAAATCCTTCGACCACTACAGCCATCGATTCTACTCTCATTTTTCTAATCTTCTTAAAATATAAAACAAATATTATCGTTGAACACATTTAACAAACGTAATTTGTTAACTAACCCAATATTGTTTTTATGCTCACGTTTCCATTTTTTCTCATTCGAAAATGAAATAGACAGTTTTAGTTTGCAGGAGCAAGTGCTTCATCTCCTTGGCTCCGTATAACTTCTTTTTGATATGTGCAAACTTTTGGAAATAGATCCACGGCTGACTTTGAAATGAACACAAAAGCATATTAATATTATTCGGACGATTTTGACTCTTCCTAATCTTCGACAATTTCTATAGCACCCCACTTGAACACATGAATTACTCTTGGTTGGATCTTTCATTTCGAACGCAATAAAAATTTATAATATAAAGCTATTGCGCTGTGTAACGTTTAGAATTTTTTAATTTTCAAGACCATAGCTATTACTACCTAACATTAATATTTACATTTTCAATAATAAGGTATCTAATCCTAGTTGATATTTAAAATTTCTTACCTTCAATTTTACATAAATTTAAAAAACAAGAAAAAACGCTATAGTTGGACACCTGTACAAACTTTATATCGCTTTCAACCACAAGTGGTCGATGGTATAACAAAAAGAATTCGAGGTGCGATGATTTTGCTAGTCTTCATTTTTTCTATGAAATATCAATCATATTTTCCGATGCGAATTGGAAAATAGAGCGCCGAACGACGTTTTCTAATACAAGCAAAGACATTGCAAAGGCCCGCATTTTTTGCATTTAATTATTACAATAACAATTTTTGATTTTTGACTTATCGTTCGTTGAGTTCGTTATGCAAAGTCTAATTTTTTAATGATCGCCTATTCCTTGCACGTCTTTAACCTAACTTTATACGCACCAACAGAAGCCAAAGAAATAATTTTAACAAAATCATCGTTAACATGGATATCGTCTCTAACCAAAATTTCGTATTATTCTTAGGTAAAGTCTATCAAAAGTTCATTTCGATTATTCAGGTATTTTTAAAACACTCTCGGCTCTTTGATGCAAAGTAATGGCCTGCAAACCTAACATTGGCTTGAAAAGATTAAGCGCATAAGGTAAAGAGACCGTCGAAATGATCGATTTATAGAAGTTTCACAAATTTTAAATTAGATTCTACTGAGCCCGACGCTGCTTAAACCAGTAGATGCTCAAGAGAGGCGGTCGCACCAGTAAACATTGAAAAGCATATCCTGAAAATGATTCTAAATAATCGAAAAAAGAAGTTGGAAGAGATAGCTGGTGTGTTATAGATACGAAAAAACAATGTACTCAGTATTTTACATGAAACCTTGAGTAAAATCCCTTTTCCAAATAGGTAACAAGTGCGTGGAACCTGTTAGAAGTCGACGGATACAGTGGTAAAATTGCATAAGTCGAAGTTCGAATTGTTGTCCTAGGTATAGTTCAGATAATTGGTTGTATCCAACCTCCAAACGTATGCTCCAGCCAAAAAGATTTGAATTATATGATAAAGTCATTGTAACAACTAAAGGGTATTTTAACTATTTTGACAGTTCGTTCTATAAAAAAGGCATTGAAACATTGGGTTGACGCTTCCTTTATTCAAGGAGATCATGTCAACGAATAAAGTCGAATTTGGCTAAAAAAAGAAACTAATATGACTTTTTGCTTCGTCCCGAGAATTATTGACCGACGTACTATAACCAAAATATATTTTATTGATGATGCTTAACTTTTGTTTAACCTATCGCTGCTATTGCTTTTCTATAGATCTTCTGTGTTAACCTCTGTGCACCTCTTTTATGCTTGTAACAAGACACCTTGTCTTTCAGAATCAATAACATTTTAATTGAACAAACAATACCAGTAATACAATAAAGGACAAGAAGGTGCTGATTTTGTCTGCAGGATGAAAGGCATTCTTTGCTTTAATAATGTTTGGATAAACTTTCGTTTCGACTGACTGGCAAAAGTTTAAGATCATTTATATACATTTTCTAACGAGCTAAGTACAGATTGAAAGACTTGGCTTGGGTTGTCTGTTATAGCAGAAAAATGTAAATGTTAGGAACTTGTAAATTGTTTGTACATTCTTCATTATTACCTAAATCTGTCAGCACGATTAGGTTTTTTCAGTTGGCTGTTTTCGAGATGAGTTGGCCAGTAGTAGTTGCTTGAAAACAAAAGCAAAAATATTCAAAATAATGACACCCAAATACAAATGACAATTGCGAAATTGCATGAATCGAATTCCTATTTTAACCACTGTGCACCCATACTATGTGTCTAAAACAATTGATCTATGTTTGTACAAAATCTACTTCGGCAACTTTCATATGAAAAATGTTAAAATTTTAAAATTCTATTTTACTTTATTCTGTGTTTCCATTCAAAAAAAAAAAAAAAAAAAAAACAAAAACAAACTAACAAATAATAGCAAAACAAAAAAAAAAAAAAAAAAAAAAATGCTTCTCTTCTATTTCGTTTCTTGGCCTTCATATATTCTGAATTTTAAAAATTCTGCTACATACAACAAAAGCAACAAGAAAAAAAGAAACGACATATACATAAATCTTCGCTCTTCTTGCATCAGCAGGCGCCAATATTAGCATTTAAACAATAACAACACTTACACGACGAACAAAATAAGAAGACTACTGTCTCTCTGTTTAACTAAATTGATGAGTTATGGTTTATGTAAACAGACACGCAGAAATTGATGTGTTCTAAAAGACCACTTGAGGGATCATCTTTACTAATTTGCCGCATCAGATTTCCAACTAATTTCAATGATCATCATCATCAAGAGTTAATGTAGTGGAAATTTTTTCTCTTTTACGTACCGGAAGATCCTTTTCTTTAATTCATTAATAAAGACTATAAGGACCAAAAATAGACTAAAGGGAGAATTATATTTCATCTTTCGAGAACGGTTACAGGACAATAAAAAAGTTGATGTATTTTTGATTAAAGTCAACTTTTTAGTTAATTGATTTATGTCAAAAGTCGTAAAAACTCTGTAGTGAGACATGGCCTACCATTATATACTCTACAGCGCTTTGCATTTTCCTACAGCAGTTATTCATATAACGACTTCTCAAAATAAGGCCTTATGTTCGAAGTAATAGAAAAAGTGATCCGATCAGAACCGCTTTCAATAGCGTTCCCTGGGTCCCTGGGCCGAAGCATGTCGACGTACGAAAGGTGGACAAGCGGATAGACGGATCGACAAGCTTAGATCAATTCAGAATCATTTTATTTCCTGACGGACATACGGACAGACGGACAAAAAAGATTAGATTGAATCGGAATCACTTTCTATATGAGTGTATTTTAAGTCCTTCTGGGAATTGCATACATCCGCACAAACTTAGTATATCCTTGTGTCACGTATGGTGTAGGGGATGATGAGAAAGATTGGCACGCATATAGCGATATTTTGCCTAATATATTCGAATCGAATGTCATATTAAAACTGCTTACACTAACCTCGAGAAAAATACGCGGATTTCGAATTTATAAAGTAATTTAGATATATATATATATAATAAAACTAATTGGTTTGCGCACCTAAACAAAGGCAAATGAACCCGCCCACAACTGAGAAAAAGCTAAGCTACCTTATATAGTATTTGTTTTTATTTATGCTTTGAAATCAATCCATGTTTGTTCGTTAGGCTCAATATCTGTTATATCGAAACTAACATACACACAACTATGCATAACTGGTCTTAAGTATTCATAAAATATTGTTATAATACATCTTCAACACTTTTAAAGTTCAACTAATATAACAAAAGACAAAACGTCTTTCGTTCATCTTTGGAAACACAAAAAATTACAAAATTCTCTACAAAAAAAACGACAAAAAATAAAAAACTCCACGAACATCACAACGCCACTTAGTCTCTTAAATTTGTTGTTGAATCATGATAGCTGTGAGGGGTATCGCGTTGATATCCATATATACATACGACCATATATAGAATCTGCTGCGTATCACCTTTTCTCCCTTTTGGGCCTCCACTCTCTCTTGCTCGTTAATCTTCTGTTCTTCTGTTCTTATTCTGCTTTTTTGCGGCGCGTACATCTTTCATTCTCTCATGCTTATTGGCTGTTATTGACGTTATGCAGGAGGAGCTCCCGTTTATAAATGATCCTTTTGTATGTTAATTGCCATTGCACAAATACGTACAAATATTTCGTCGATCTTTTTTTTCGTTTCGTTTATTTTGTTGTTTTGTTTCCTTAGGTTTTCTGTTTCACTTTTTCATCTCTTTAGAAGTTTTGGTTTCCCTGACGGTACGTGGCATTGTGTAATGTAGATATTATTAGATAGGTTTCTTATTCTCTTTGAGTCATTTATACATTTCTCAGGTTTACATTCTTCGGGCTCACAGGAAAGTAATAAATTAACAAGAGTGCTTTTCTTTTGTCTTCAATTTCGTGTTGAGTGATTTTATGCGGTGAATAACTATACGTTTCTTATATCTGAAATTACATCGCCGCCGCTAAGCAAGCCGATATAAGTGCGTTGTGGTCGGCGCTTCATATTTTCGATCACACTTGCTTTCCAGTGCTAGATGCTTTGGTAAAATAAATTATTAATATTTTTCGCTTTAGATCAACAAAAAGAAGGTTTGAAAAGTTATAAGTGGCATTCTTGATTGATCGCTACGAACTATATATTATTTTTAAAACATAATCGTTATTTATTCTACATTCGCAACATCATTAGTTGACTTTTGTAAAAGTACAGCAACTAATTTCCATTTTTCCTTTCAAACTTTCTTTGAGTTCGAAATAAGCTAAAAGGTTTATCGAATTCCCCTACCATACGTACGATTGTGAGTTCCATTACGAGGCGAACTTGCGCTTTATATGCATATCTTACATCAATGATTTATCTTTACATGCTTTTCTATCATCATCTCTGTAACTGTCTGGGCAATTTTTAATGCCCTATCGGGCTTACTTACCTAAATACTAGTATATAGCTACATGCAGGTCACCAAGTTGGTTAGTAAATCATATCAAATCGAGTACATTGTCTTTCATTCCGTACGTCTTTAAGGCACAGCGCTAGTAAGCTCACTAACCTTCAAAGTTGAGATTGCGAGTCAAGCTAATAATTTCTTACATGATGCTAATGTTAATCAATGAATGCGTTATGTAATTATTTCAAGAAACAGATTGAAGCTTCGAAGGAATTGGTAATCGTAGGTGAAATTCATTCGTTCAACTAATTGTCAAACTCAAAACATTGCAGACAAATGTTCGTTTGTGTATAAGAACAAAACAACCATTAAACAAAAGCTTTATCTTTCGAATTTTGTGGAGGCGAAAACCTTTTACAATATTTATAATAATCAGGAATTGATTTACTTTTTATAGTATAATTAGGAATATATATCTTAATCTATATATACAGATATATGCTTACGCGTACAATTCCTTTGCCACATAATTTCTTGTAAGTCGTAGATAACACGAATTGCGAGGAAATCGTTCTTCACATTAGAAATCTTTTCGAAATATACCTTTAGATGGCTACTTCGGGATCTAAAATGGCGTTGATTTAATCAGCAGCTTGTAGCAGCTTGGAAAAGATAAAAATGAGGTTCCGCATAACCGGGTAAACGATAGTCGGGGCTACCAAATCGATGCAGGCGGATACAAATCTAAGTGCGGTAGGCCATGCTTAGCGCTCAGTCGAGCAAGAAATAACACACCTGCTAGACTATGGTCACTCCCTACCCCCTTCTCTTTCCACACTTCTTTCTGACTTATCGCCCTGTTGCACGTGCGCTACAACGGCCTTTTTGATTTCAAGATATTTTAGTTATGTTAACCTTCTGCGCTACCACCAACTCTTTATCTACTAACTTCAAATAATATTGTGTTTACTTTGTATCGAAACGGGAGCTGATGTAAGAAATATAATGTCGGTACATAGACGACACCGACACAGGGGTGCAAAGGGTTGCCGTGATTGTTGTTGTTGTTGTTCTTGTTATCACAATATTATTCTTATTATTATAATTTATTTACACAAAAGAAATAATTTCTTAGACTAAAGCAAGATTACTACTAGCAACTAAGCCTACCCGTCCTATCAAACATATTTATTACGCATACTCGGTTTTACTCTATATGGTTACAGATAATTAATAATTTATAAGATGAGACATATCAAGATTTACAAGTTCTTCCACTTTAAATGGCGCGTGTCGTCTGGGAAATAATATGCTTTGCAACGGAATTTATGTGACACTTAAAAATGTTTCCACATCAAGCGTCAATCTAATTTTATCGTCTCGATTGTAATGCGCAGGAGCATGTGTCAGAAATCTCTTGCTGTATATCCTCTCGTGATACTAATTTTATAAGTTTTCTCTGTGTATATCTGTGATTCAACCTTAACAAGTCCATACATCATTTGAATGGAAACGTGTTCCACCCACAATAACTGCAAAATTGACATAACTGCGAAAAACCAAATTTATTTTTAAAAACTTTAATCTGTAACCACTTCTAAGAAACATCGGTTCGAAGTTCTGTTGGGAATATTTAGTACAGCCAGCCAAAAGGCTGAAAATATATCCGATCGACATATTGAATCGCCTGCAACAAAACAGCACAGCTCGTATTACATGCATGTATCTATGACGTAAACATAGAAGGATAAATGGGATTTTGTTACGTTTGTATGTCGTTTTTCACTTGTATTTATAACTTCAGTAATATGCAAAGGTACACTTTCCCGCATACAACTGACACTTCAACTTAAATTTATCTAAGAAATTCGCTGTAAGTAAACGTTCCTCAGCAAAATATTAGAGCACTAATCCAGATTATGTTCGTATGCAGCAATAAAGATAATCACTTGGATTAGATATTCGATTATTCTTGCCCTGCTTAGGTACAGCTAAACGCATGTATGTATACGAAAAGGTATTTCACGTGCAAGATATGCTTTTCGCGTAAAGGTATTTATTATTATTATCGTTTCATATCTATATCGACAAAATGTCTGGTCATACATTTCGCTTTTAAGAAGCGCAGACAAAATGACGAATCAATAATGCCGGAGTCTTGAAATTAATCAAAAGTCAGCGAAGCAAAGAAGTTGATGTAGAAGTGGAAGCAAACATAAAATGATGTTAGCATAAAATCTAAATTTTAAATTTCAGAAAAAAGGAAAAGAAGAAATAAATAAAATAAGAAATACATAAAACAGCCTTTAGAACTCAAGCAATACTCAAGGAACAGCAGATATTGCGGCTCCAAGTGGCGACGCCACTGTTGACTCGTCTTAAAGAAAGACTTAAGTCAATGAGACGTCTTAAAGGCTGAGCCCAGCAAACAAAACAATAAAAAAAGTCCCACTTTTTTATATTGCGCATGAAAAGAAAATAAAGAAAAAAATTACAACTCCACCTACTTTTTACGCTAATGGCCTTTAAGCAAAACGAAACTGACGACAAAGAGTCTTCTGAAAGCCACAGAATGAAAACAAAAAAAAAAAAAATTTACAAAAAGAAAATAAAAAAAAAGGAAACGCTGTGCATAAGCGTCGTCAAAGAGTCTTTTATGCAAGTTTTTCTGCTTCCAAAGAGTAATCAAGCGAGCGCATACATTCATCAATACTTAGGTATATATCAGCAGAATTGTTTATATTCTTTTATTATATAATGAAAGCAGAGTTTATTTATTTGTTTGTATTTTTTAAATGAAAGGGAAGAATAATGATAATAATTTTTATACGTGGCTTCGATGCGGATGATGATGTTGCCGATGATGATAATAATGAGTGATGTGCGCATGCTTATCTTACTCTTGCTTAATAATTTGTATGCATACCTGTGCCTGGCTATACAAGATTAACAGGTGTTTCCCTAATGTAAAAGTGGTGAAGGCTGGAATTTTTCATCTTTTTTTTTTTTCTTCTTTGGCGATGAATAAGAGGGGAAAGTTGTTGTTATATCCTCTTAGAATATTTCTCATCAAAACTCTTTGATCGGTACAAGGTAAGTTTACTCCACCTTTCTTGTTTGTTCGCTAATGTCTTGAAAGTTATGTTTAGTCATTGCGTGTTGACTTGTGTGTGCTGTCGTTTCTGGCAATAAAAAACACACACATACACACCCGCATAGATGTATACATATATACATGTATAAATAAGTAAGTATTATGTTATATATATATATATATATATATATATATGTGTGTGTGTGTACGTACCCATATACACAAACACACATTTATTTCTATATGTATATATTGTTGTGTATTTATATAAACACTTACGTACAATACGCAAACCATTTTGATTTTTAACAAAACGAAAATATTTTTTTATTTAACCAATAAAAATGTTTCGTTTAGTTTCTTCTCATCTTTTTTTCTTCAGCGTTTTCAAATACTCTTACATTCTCTGCTTCATTAAAGTAACCAAAAAAAAAAAGGATGTTCATTCTCATTGTTGTTGTCGTACCACCTTTATATCTTGTTATATATCAGCATTCCAAAATTGAAACAAAAAAAAAAAAAAAAAAACACAACGAAAAACTTCTTAAAGAATGCTATAGCTGTGAGTCTTTTTACTCACGCGGGTGGTCGTTGTCTGCTTTGTGTCTGTATATGTTTATATACGCGTGCATTCGTTTGTGCATGGCATGGATCCCCTTGATCTGAGATGAGTATTCACTGCTTTGTAGCTTTTTTAGTCATGAGTTTTATTTCAGTCAGACAGTTTGGTTTCTATAACTTCTGCCATAAGCTTAACTGAATTCTCTCTCGTATATACCGCATCGTACTGTGATATAAGAAAATTTACATTTTTTTTTTCTTCTTTCGGTTCGAATTTCCTTGCATTGCTGTTATTCCCCGTAAGTACGACAATGTTTTAAATTATAATTTTAAATTACTTTTAATAGCACGAATGGAAATTAGGCTTTTTTAATGGCGAACATAACATATATTAAATAATTTTATATATATAATCTTGAAGATTATGTACAAAATAAACACAAATTAAAGCAATTTTTCCAGGAATTTTCAGAAACATGACTTAAATGCAAAGCTCTTCCTTTTTTTATGTGCTTACCAGGGAAGTTTTTGGTTATTAAGTTTCTCCGTTTTCGAACTCGGTCGCAGGAATTTTACGCTAGTGGTCAGTTTGCAGAGTATATTATATTTCGAAGGGTTGTCTTACTGAGAAAGCAGGCGTGTTATCGTTTGTGATATCCCGAATTTATTTCTTAAGTGTGGGCCGGCGTGGATGTTCGATCCAGTCTTCGAGGATTCGTACGCTTCGTCAAGAGCAACGAACAATAGCTGGGGAGAGAATTTTTATGTTGAAAATTTCATATCAGAGATAAAAACCACAACTGTATATAAAAAGCAAGCTTTGTAAAATACGATATTCAAGCCAAGTGCAGCTTTGTATCGACTTTGCGGACTTCGCTCCCTCCGTGCAGTTAACTTGCACAAGTTTTCACAAGACAAATATTAAAGAAGCAATCTTTTAGAATTAACTTCTAAAAGGTTTATTCAAAAGAATTCAAAAGAAATATTTCAGTTCTTTGAATCCAGCAGTGGAACGACTAGAGCTTAAAGTTGATTTAATTGATATCACTGTATTTTTCGAAGCGGATTTAATAACTCATTGTATTTTCCATTGTTTGATTGACATGCAAGCCTTCACAAAAATTCCATTCAGAACAGGTCGCAGTTGTCAAATTTTTCAATAAAACTTAGTTGTCTAAGAACAAAATTCATATGAAAGCCAACACGACGTCGGCAAATACTTGAACATGAGCAAACTTGAGCAATTTGGGAAGTGAGGTAAAGTGTGGATGACTAAAATTACCAGTCTGCAAAAACAATATGAATGATATAAGGAGAAGTTATGCTGTGCGCTTGATGCCATTGATTGCTAGGCCCGACATTGCATTGGTGATCATAAATTTAAAAAGACGAAGGCGCCAGAAATTGTCAAAGTAAAACTATACCAAAGCACTACAATAATTTCCTATTAAGTACATTTTTCACCAATCAATGCAATGAAAGTTTTTTACCCTTTCGCGACCATATTTCGCCACTAATGTGTGCTTGCAGTCTGCCATTACAATAAGTAATTGCCGTATCTACAGCGACGTCGACCATTCGCTTGCGTCAAGTGACTACCGTATATAGACGATATCCGTCGCGAAAGGAGTGATGTACATTTATTACATACCACGCATCTCGACTCATCGAACTCTTGATGAATGCGGAATTTACGGAAGAGTCCCCGCGTATCGTTTCGAAAGATGCCATAAGAACAGCATGTTACATGTTTTCTACCCAGGTTCCACAAATTTACTCTCGCAATATGTTGTTGACTTTGCCGGAAAGATGATAAAAAGTCGAAAAAAGTTCAAAGCGGTGTTTATGCATAACAACATATGTACTCTTGATTCTAAGGTTAGGTTGGTTATGCCCTAAATCCCTCGTGTTACAAGGGTGTTTTAAGTTTGTACGAATATATGCAATACACAGGATCGCAGGATACCGATTCAGAATCACTTTCTTAATCTAGATCTAAGCTTGTTCGTTCGCCTGTCCGTCAATTCGTCTGTCCGTCTCAGTTTCCTAAGTTCAACCTACAGGCCGTTATTTTTGAAGAATTTTGATTAAATTTTTTACACTGACGTATTTTGGCCCAACGACAAAAAGGGGGTTGGCGATCCGTTATAAAGCTTTTACTTGTTTTACTGCAGAAAGAAGAAAACTATAAGTCATGAACAGTTAATTGCAAAAGCAAATAGGATTAAATTTGTTTGCCCCTAAATCGAACCTTTTTCATGCACGCACACGCTCACATACAACTCTTTAATAAATATGTAACCGCCTTCAGGACGTCGTAAAGGCTGGAAACAAGTGTTCAACCGCTAGCCTTTTTTCATAAACCGACTTGAAATTTTGCGTTAAAAAGGAGTACACTAGCGACAATGAAAGGTAGAGAAAGGTAGGTAGGCAAAACCGTAGACAATCTGCGTAATAAAAGAAAGAAAATTCTTACTCTGACCAAATTAACAAAAGCTTGTGTTATATATTTGCTCCAGTTACGGATTGGAAGTATTCTAATAAAGAATAAATCTATATATTTGAAGAATCGGTTAATTGAAATGTCTTCGCTTAGCAAGTGTTGTACGATGCGTTAGCTGGTTGACACTCAACATTGGTTACAAAGCAGTCAACAATTTTTTTATTTGTTAAACTTAGAATAAAAGTATATAGGATCGTCAAGGATGGAATCGGTAGATAGTAGATTAAATGCAATGTTAAATAATATTAAATTCTTATATAAACTCAAACTTGGTCCTTGACGATATTACAATTTGGGAGTAAATTTAATTGTACTTACTTTGGACCGAACAGTGAATATTACTTATAAATTACATAAAATGATTGCGAAAGATCCAAATCCTTAATTAAAAATTCCTTTAGTACTACGATACTCACATCAAGTTTCAAAATTGATTTTGTGCGTTCATACCTACGGGCAATGTCGTCGAAAAACCAAAAAAAAAGATTTTAAAAATTGAAAAATTCTACCAAAGTTTGGTTTTGCAAAACATTTACTAACATCAACTTAAGCGATAGAAGTGAACGTCTGATGGTTTGGCAAGAAAATTGGAATCACACGCGTTTCGAACGAAATGCATGGAGTAAAAGTATATTTTTGATGAAAAATATTCCCATTTTGAGAAAATGAGTTTCTTTGCGATTTGTTTGTGGCCCACTTTTGGGATTAGTGCTTGCAATGTTTGGATATCTCAAACATGTCACCTTAGCCAACTAGCCTTTAGAGAAATCTTGTAAATGTAGAGAAGTTGGTCAATGAGAAGAAATTTCTCTAATTAATGCATCCTTTTTCTGACTTTCTTAAGAGCTCAGAGTTCAGTTTTGAAGAAAATCTTTTCATTATTATGATAGAAGTATGATATTCTCCATCAACATTCGCGTGGATTAACCTTTTTTGAGAAATATTCTTGGGAATGGTTGTTTGTTTTGCTTAGCTATGCTAAAATCTCCCCAAAATCTCCCTAATTTGCCAGCAGCATGTCTTAATATTCCCATAGTACACATCAGATTATTAGTTACAGTTTGCTTTTGCCGTGCAGCGATTCTAAGAGATATGAAGAAATCAAAAATCATACGCTTATCTCATCGATATTCGATCGAAAAGCATTTGGAAATTGTATTCAACTAATGCTTTTCCTATTGTTAGTCGTAATGAATTTTAGATAATTCCTAACCGTTTTAGATAAAGATATAAACATTTTTAGAATAAACAAAATGAAAACAATCTCAAAAAATTTCTAAGCAAGACTGAATATCTTTTGCGCTAGCAGATCTCGCACCAACAATCTGTTAGATATTTCACTCAATGAGTATACCGGTAAAGGCAGAAATTTCGAGGGAGAGCGAGAGAGTGAGAGAGAGAGAGAGAGAGATAGGAAAAGAGATCAGAAAACTCAACTCAGTTCTTAAAGAAAAATAAGCCCGAAACTGAGTGAAAAGAATGGAAGAGAAAATCACTTAGAGTTGAATACGTAAAAGGCAGCAGAAAGACCGTATAGTCAGTTAGTTTTCACTACCCATTGTTGTATTCTAGGTAAAGATGAGGCTACTTACACTGAGGTATAGTGGTGGCGGTAGCGGTGTCTCTGTGTACATATGTAACTGAAAAAAAGTAGTTGGCGCTAATATGCTGTGAGGCTTAGCGCCGCTACTTCAAAAAAATAAAAATAAATAAATAAATAAAAAAGAGCAGTGAGAGAATGGAATTTAAGTCTGAGTAAAAGCTAAATAGTAAAGCAAGAGGTACAAAGGAGATCGTTGCAGAAATTAGAAGAGAGAGAGAGAGAGAGAGAGAGCGAAAAGTTCTCTTTAAGAAAATAGTAAAAAGTTCAAAATTTTAAAACAAACATTTGTCTATAGATGTTAGACTTAAGAGGAGTGTGAACCATACAACAAAATAATATAATTATAAAGATGATAATGATTACGAGTATAAATGTGTATTCATGCACATAAACACACACTCATATATACATTAGATATATGCATCACATGCATGCTCTCGGTCCATATACATTCACAATAAAAATAAGCGGTAGTAGTTTTTAGTGTGCGATTGACTACACACTAGCACACTTACGCAAGCAAGAAACACACAATAAGCCTTGGTAGCTGGGCAAAATGTGGTAGTACGGTGAGTTTTGCTGTTATTATTATTGTTGTTGTTGTTGTTGTTGAGGAACGGCATGGCTGTGATTTTGTTATTGTGTGAACCAGGTAGACAGTAAGGCGTTAGTCGTTCTACAGCACTGATCGAGTTTAAATATACTTTTACTTACCTTTTGTGAGAAAAGAAAGAACAAAAAAAAAATATATTCACAAAATAAAACGTCTTTTGAAGCAGATATTATTATACATTCATATGCATTTATATAAAGGAAAATTTATTATAACAGAAAATAAAAAAAAATAAAATTTTTTATAAAATAAAATAAATTTTTTTTTTTTTTTTTAAAATGCTATCAAACAGTAACTGATCGTTATTACTCTTAAAAACGTGAAAAAGATAAGAAAAACCAAAAAAAAAAAAAAGTGTGGAAACTTCAAATGTGTAGTTTTATGCAGGGGCTTTAACTTAAATAATAAAAATTACAACAATAAAAAAAAAAAAACAGCTTTATTATTATTAAGCAAACAATAAAAGCGGTTTTCAGCGTAAACTTTATTATTGTTAAAGCAGATACAAAAAGAAAATCAAAAAAAAAAAATAAATAAATAAATAAAGAAAAACACCAACAATAATAACAAAAGCAACCACATGCGACAAAAGTTTATTATTTAATATATCACTTTTAGTAACATAGACAGACAAACACCTGTGTGAATACCAATAAGTGTAACGTTGTGATTTTTTTTTAAGCGTAAAATATTACGCTTTACGAGAGAGATAAGCAATAAAACGTAAAGAATTATTGTATAACATCTAAAAAGAAAGGTATTCTGTTTTTTGTATGAAAACAACGTGAAAATTAAATAAAACAAAAAAAAAAAAAATTATTATCAAAGATGATTTTTTATTTATTTTAATAAATAATAAACCAAGATTCTTTGTTTCCTCAAAAGACGTCTAGTATAGATGGTGTTTGTTTATCTTTACGCTACTAACGCAGCGAATACAAGAACAATAACAGCAATAATCATAAAAGCGCTAAACAAACACAGTTTCAAGATTAATATAAACAATTTTAAGCATTTCGTTAAACAACAATTACAACAACAACAACGACGACAACTACTACTATTCTGTAGTTGTAATCTTACGAGCAGACATTATTTAATTAATAAAAATTTCATATATTTTTTATATAATTACAAGAAGAAACTCAAAAACATTATTCAATTAAAAAGTAATAAATAATTCGGAAAACTCGAAAACAAAAAAAAAAAAAACAAACACCATATTACAACATTTTTCAGAGTTCATTTCTTTTGAAAAATAAAGTCAAAAACTAAAAAAAAGTAAAATAAAAAAGAACTCTTTGCACACAGCCACATAGACATTTCCAATTTTTGTCTTATAACTAAATTTGTGTTTTATGTATTTGTGTCAGATGATTGCATTGTAATATAATTCGTTGTATGTACATAAGCCCCATGATATTTGTTTTTTAATATCATTGGAGAATTATTTTGTAATCAAAACCGATCATCTAACAGACTAAGGTGAGTTCAAACACTTTTCCGTATGAGTGCTATTATTGCTAGTGTTCCTTTGTTGTTTTCGTAGCTGAAATTCAATATACAAAGAATTTTGTATCAGCAAGAATGTATTGCAATAAATCATCCTATAGCTTTTAGGTCATTTTCCAATATAGATATAAATAGAATACTTCGCCTCTACATTAATACAATAGTACAGTAGTGCAAAGTGTAAGAGAAATCATTTATATATATATATACATATAATATAAACTTTTTTATATAACAATTATATTTTTACAAAATTATTTTATTATATTTGTAACAATAACAATCGTGGTAGCAATTAGACTAAAAACATCTTATACTAATTTTTATAATCCCTCCCTACGTTTTCGTAGCACAACCTACGTTGTTAGTCCAGTAGAATTGAATAATTTTTGGATTTTTTTAAGTTTTTTCCTCTAGATTACGTCGACGATTCAAGAAAAACCACCAAGCAAGTTGGAAGTACTTTGTATACAAATCGTAGAGGCCTCTACTAATCGTGGTCTTGAACAATGTGAATTGTTTTCGGGAATGAAACTTTTGTGTCAACTTAATCTTAAATGGATTGCAATACAAATGCTTTCCAATCATCTCGCTATACTTTCCAATTGAAACGCATAGAACATGTATGCCCTTCACACCTTCAGGTAGAAGGGTATTTTCAGTTTGTGCGAATGGGAAGCACTTGAGATAGATTCACCTTTTATTATAGCGATCGAAATAGAGTCACTTTCTGAACAGATCTAAGCTTGTCCGTCCGTCCGTTCGCCAAAATCACTTAATTGTGTGCTACATATATCTAATATCTCCGAATGCAATGATAAAGTTAACATGCCCGGATTGGTGTAACATTTTACCATTTAGGGTTAATGTGTGCCATGAAAGAAGACCAAATTGCCTTAGCAGGAACGAATCCATCGTGTCAACTCAATATTTAATGATTCTTATGTTCTTAAACTTTGAGCATTTGTTTATTAAGCAAAAGGCGATATTTATTTCAAATTTCATTTGCATCAGTTATGCACTTTAGTAGCTATTTTGAGCGTATTTATTACTCATTATAACCTACACGACCTATGACACACATATATTTAGTTTTATCTTCTGCTTTTTTTTTATTTCGATTATTTGATTATAAAAGACAGCTTGGTTTTTGAATTACGGGCGTAACTGTGGGTGAACACTTATTTTTAGTTTTAATATGAAGCCATATGTTCTGAGTCTGATTCTTATGCGAGTTTTTACCATGTAAGTGGTCAACAGTCGCCGACGGACGGGAGAATGGGTATACAGCTAAGTTGATTCAAAGAAGAATATAAAAAATGTATGGCTTTCTATCTTGTAGGTACCAAGCTGCTACAGGCAAAACGATTATCTTATACCACTGCCATTACTGTAAAATATGTATTAAAAGGATTCGAAGAAACTTTCAAAAGTGAAGTAAGGAAAATACCTGCAATGGCTTACGTGCAACAGCTTCAATTCTTGAGACTTTTCCTCAAGTGACTTAGGAAAAGGTCTTGACTCCGCTTATGGCAATCAGATATAAAAGGGAAAAATGTGTTGTAGGAACAACGTGATAATGAATTTCCAAAAATGAGACGATGTCTTGTTTAACAACATTAATTAAGTTGCTTAGTGTTATGATGAATTAATTCCTTGAGGTCGCTCGTTCACTTTGAGGAAAAAATTCCATAGTCGTCAAAATCATCCCATCAACAATAGGTATAAATATCACTTTATTAACATATGTATTCGTGACGACGCAACGGTTGGCAGGAAACGTGTTGCATGCAACGTATAAACCTTTTTATACAGCTCACCGACGGAGATGCAAGTGTATTCACCGAGAAGGAGTCTTTAGAGATCCCATAAAGTATATACATTGCTGGTCGATACCAAATTCTAAACTCATTCATGTTTGTCTGCCCGTCTGCAACACTCTGGAGAAAGTTAAAAACCCTCGATAAGGTATATGTTTTCTCAATCAAAACTAAATCCGGAATCGATTCATTCTTGTTGCTATTAAAAATAAGCCAAATCGATCAAAGGACACATCTACGGCGCAACATAAACTAAGAACATTTCTACTTTCGGGATTTTTGTAACCATTTCTTAAAACGTTTTTATGTACAATAATGGAAAGTATTGAGTCTCTATGTAGAATAAGGAATTCACTTTTTTCGTTTTTTGTTTTATCCTTCATTAACAATAAAGGTGGTCTACACAATGGGTTCCGTCTAGAGGGATATCATTTTCTTTCCTGTTTTAATTACCTGTCTAATATATGGTCCTATAAAGAAGGTGTTCTTAACGCAAGATAGAGGCTAGAAGAAGTCTAACTTTTGTTGCTGTTAGTAAAGTGAACTTTTTTAAAAATTTAAGCGACAAAAATTCAAGTCGACACAAGCCAGTTTTAGTAAAAAAAAACTAAAGAAAAAATACTCACTATTTCTCTATACACTTTTACTACCTGTAGTAACTTTTTCATTTGTTCCTAATCAGCTCGGGCACTCAGGTGGTAAAAGCTTATATATAGAACGTTTCTAAACAAAGGAAACAAGAAGTTCAAAGTAACCCCTAATATAGCTCTTCGAATAAACTCATTGCTAATAGAACTTTCAGATTTATTTTTCATTAATTCCGAAAAAGTACAAAACTTACCTATGATCTAATCGAGATTCGTTTTAAGATATATTTAAAAAAAAAAGAAAAATTATTCTTTACATTTCGAAATTTATTTTATATGTTTATTTTTCGTTCATTATGAAATGATGTTTCTTGGAATAGTTATTAAACACCTTTCGAGTGTTATTGTTTGGCTTATTTGTTCTTCATAAAAATATCGTTTTCCTTCTGATCATATAAAAAAAAATTAAACTAAAATTTATATCTTACAAGCGACAATAGAAGTCGGTGGATTGAAAACACACTTTTTTCTTTGTTTTTGACGCAAAACTATTGTTTAGACTAGCAGTAGATAATAAATAGAAAAATTACAAAAGAATAAAATGTAAAGATTATTGATTTTTTACACAAACAATAAAAATAACTGTAATGATATTTCCTACAGAGACATAAAGTCTCTTTAATAAAATCGGGTTTCTTTATTTTAATTACTTACAGTATTTTCTACGTAGCGTTTAGCATTCGTCGCAACGAACTACTCCTTCGAAAGCCATAATTCAAAAACTTCGCATTTTTTTAATAACTCGTTCACTCAAGTGTTGTCCCCTACATCTGTTGGTGTTGGGCAGTGGGCAGAAAGAAGTGGGAACAGAAGGATGGGTGAAGTTCTTTTATCAACCGACCACTCACTATAGCCACAGCCACGCATCAATCGTAATCTAGATCTTGTCTACCGCTCTGGACATTCAATCCAGGTATGCCGACCGGTAACCTTGGGGTTTATTAACGTTATAGCTTTTTTAATTTCGAACCATTTTTAGTACCTAGATATGATAGGCGTCAAATTCGCGATATTGAGAATTTACATTGGACTTCCGAACAACTCGCTTTCAATCTATATCCTGATCCAGGCATGATAAGTTTTAATTCTTTCTTTCAATCTTTGTTTGTCTCGTTGACAATCTCAGCAACAAAAGGGCGGATAAACAGACGCTCATGTGGACATGAATAAGTCAATTCATTTCGATCTATAATATATACATATAATATATATTTCTAGCCGATACAACGAAACGAAACGAAATTTATTTGATCATTTACACTCTACGCCACTTATGGTATCAGAGTATATTAAGTTTGTGTGGAGTTCGGACGGCCGTAGGACTTGAGGTAGACTCACCTTTCATCCCATCGATCGATTTTAAGCCACTTTCTGAAGCTTATCTGTGCGTCCGTCTCTTCTATACTTTTGTGTTCAACCTACAGATCGCAAATTTTTCGATGAAGTTTTTTAAATCGACGTGTTTGCGAACAAAAACGAACGCTATTGAGAATGTTTCAGATTGAAGCACATTTTCGACCACTTCCGATATAACGCCTTGTCCTAAAACCAGTGTACATGAATAACTGCATTCCGGGAAGTGGTGTAGGGTATTTAATGATGTTTTAATTTATTTTCTAAAAATAACAGAGGGGAAGAAAAAAGACCGAATAAAACCGACAAGTATATCGAGGAGAAAATACACTAACTATTTTGATACAGCAGATGGTGTAAAGAAAAATTATGTTTGGCTGTCAAAAAGAGTTTGCAAATTAACAGTTCGTTAAAATTGCAACAACGGCTTGCCGAGCATGTTCCAAAAGCGATATATACAAAATATATCGAGACATGGAAATCTGATATTTGTATGTTTTCTATAACGATATATATATTTTCGAAATTTTTCAAAATAAAAATAAAAATTTCTACTAATGAAGAAATGTTTCCCTTCAAACTGATGTTACTAAGTAGAGAGTACTTTGTCTATGTGTTAGAGAGTCATAACGTCTAACGTCAAGCAACTTAGACATTCCTAACGTGTTTTCATTTTTTAAGAATTTTCATTTATAAGCAGTTGCTTTACGTATTTTTTTTCTTTATAAATTAAAACAAATAATTTGTGTTTATTACTATTTTTAATTAAAATATTTTAATTATTCTTAGAAATGAAATCGTTAAGGAATCAGTTGAAGTTTGCTTTAGTAATGCAAATATTTGAAATATGTAAACAATTTTTTACATTAAATATTATTTTATTTAAAATTTTGCTCAAACAACGTTTGAAGAATTAAAACACTTCTCGAAGACCAATTAACGCTCTGTTGCGTAGTAATCCATAGATAGCGAAGCGTTTATTATATCCTAAGTCAGCTACGCATTCGATTAAAACTTTTTATACCATAAACTGGTCTTCTATGGAAACGATAAGAAAAAACTGTTGAGAGAAAAATGTGTAACAAAATGTGGAGAATATTGATTAAAAGGCTTTAATAATTAAATAATTTTGGCTTTATATAAATTTGCTCACTAAAGGTGAGATAAGAGTTGAGGGCATAAATTCTTGTAGTATTTATATAATTCGTTGGTCTAAGTGGTTTAATAAAATTGTGATTTCAGACCTTTTGAATCTAAAAAGAAAAATCGCAGACTCCGTCATCACCATTGATGCAACTTAGTCACCAAAACCAATATACCCATTTTTTAAAGTAAAAAACATGATTCGTTTACTTAAGGGCAGAAATCTCTGTATCAGCCTAAGAAGAACACATTGCTCTCACATCACCGCAGCGAGCCATTCTCGTGAGATATATTTAACTTAAAAGGCTCTGTGATATGCAGTGTAAGAAATCACTTAATACTTTCGCGCCGGCGCGCCAATATCATACTTTGCCAGCATTCGCGTCGATGCGAACTGCACTTCACCACAAATGCATGCTTGCAATGCACCATTGCACGCACTGTTCGCTAAATTGTGTACCGCATTTTGTGCTTTGTTTATTGCTTTATTTTGTTTATTTTGTGTGTACGCTATTGAAATCAAGCAATAACATAATTAATTAAACCAATAAACAATTACTGTATAAAGACGGCGTCAGGGGCTGTCATGCACGGCACACGTTGCGAAAGGGCTTCGTTTATAAACCTATAGCTAATGAAACACGAGGAGAATGAAAAAGTTGAATTTTCCACCGAAAAAGTCCAATCTTTCGTTAATGCTTGTCCCAGTGCTTCACTAGGAAATGTCATTTTGAAGACATGATGCAATTAGAATGACAAGAAGAATGAAAATTGGTGGCATTATACTCCGGATATAATATTTTATATCCTTTAATTAATTTTTATTCTTACGTCATAATCCCAGGATCATAAAAGTGCCCTATCGCAGTTGAAAATTCTGTCCTTTTCTCTCGTTAACATTTTATGGTAAAGCGTAAGTTTTTTCCTTCGGCTATCAAGGAGGGAACCAAACGTTTTATACCTTACAGACAAAGAAACGGCACAATTCATAATTCAAGTCAGCTTTAAATTATTTTTTAATATGAAAGTGGTAGCATATGCTCGGTCCTCCGTTAGTGGGAATTAAAAAGTATTTTCTGCAGATTTTAAGGTTCTACTCGAAAGTTTCACTAAGTGTTTCAGTACATTTACAAACTGGCTGGGTTGAGAACATATGAATTGGACGAATATGATTCCGAAATTTTGCAGATCAGTTTCTAGCTTAGATAAGCTTACACCTTTAATCTCTCGAAGCGTGTGACCATTTTTAGGTTCTTAGATCAAAAGTCATTTATGTTACAACAGAGTGACAAAAGAGTTAAGAATTTTAACTTAAGTTACATACGCATAGGGGAAGATCTTACATAAGTTCCTTGCTCCCAATATCCATCTCAACACTCACGATACCAATTAAAAGGGGATAGCAAAAGTGCAAATCAATACAACGAAAACATTCACATACTTGTTGCTTTTACATATTATGGGATTACTTTTGTATGGTCTCTAAGATACCGCGGCTGTTGGCCGCATAAAAAATGTGAATTTTCTCACGCTATCTTTAATGTCTGCGCCCACGTAAATTTTATACAAACTTTTGGAAAAATTTGTCTTTTGCATTACATTTGTTGCAATATTTTTGAATTTCAACCAAGCCGCTGATTTATTTCCTTAAAGTTAGCTTAAAACTATTAACTATCGCATAATATAGAAAATGATTATAGCGCCCAAAAAAGTGCTTACGTTATCTGATATCGGAATGGCTTAAAATTTTTTCAACAGTCGACCATTTGTTTCTTCATTTTATGGCCAAAAAAAATTTACATCCACAGCGAAATCTCAAACAACATCAAGTTTAACGATACTAAACTTTTCTAATTTGGCTCTTTCATCTAAATGTAAATATAAATATATATATAAAGGTATGTACATATATATGTATATATATATATAAGCGAGAAACGCTTCAAAATAGTTTTGTAAAAGGAAAACGTAAGAAAATTATCTTTTGATAAAAGATTTTAATCTTTATGTGAAAAACAACATGTAATTTGTTGCTGCGGTTGTTTCTTTCGTTATCTTGATCAATTTTCTTTAAAAGTACATTACATACAAACATATGTGAAAGATTTGACTCTCTCGATAACCGGTGCTACTAACACATAATAATAATCTTATGCTATAATGAAACCACTATTTACCAACGCACACTATTTACCTGTAAATTCATTTACGATCATTTGATGGGTGTTTGTACACCTGCTATGTATGTATGGGCTGAAATATTCGAAGATGTTATTGTGATTGACTTTTGTGATAATACCGGCATTAGCCGCTTTGACCTCATTAAACGTGATTTTTAAAAATCCAAATAAATAAAATTAATCCAAATTATAACAAACAAAAAGAATTTTTTTTTAATTCATTCATTCATTGCGCTCGACATCAATCTCCAAAGGCGAAGATATATAAAGTTTCAGATAAGTAGCTTGTCGGTGGGCATATCAAAACAATTGTTGCACCCAAGTGTAAGGTAAATTTTTATAGGATGCGTACGTGCATTTGTAGTATCTAACGCAAGGACCGAGTGCATATCTATTTAGGGAAATTGAATTCTGCTTCACTTTAACGATAACTAACAAGAGTTCTTTAATCATACTGCCCACCTTTGGAAGAACCTACCAGCAGAGGTCTCTCTCGTCAAAGCTCAGATCTCTATTTTGATCTCAAACGTTCACAAACACTATCCCCTTACTTCAGCCCTCTTTTTCTATTACCTTTTTTGAAACCCACCGCGCCCGCAGGTACAGCCGACATACCCTGAGTGGCCTGTTATTGAAAAAACCACGAGTAGATTGAATTTTCAATGCTGACACACCTAAGATCATTATATAAATGCACAAAATATTAAAATACAAAAAATAAAGTGGAGGTTATAAGTAAGCATAAGGTAGTTGAGCTTCAAGATGGATCTAGGAAGAATATGCAGCAATTTTTCGATTACTGCCAACATGTTCAAGCCCAAAGAGCGCGACGATCGTTTATTATTACAGTACGGAAATATTAAGCTCCTGTTTGCAGCTGGGCTTAGGCATATAATTTAATATCCTTTTTTCGCATTAGCAAAGCATTTCCATGCAGCGGAGACACTACGATTTTTTCTCATGCGTGCAAAGCGTTTTCGCCCTCTACGAGCTGATACACATGGTAGCATATACCGATTCTTTTTTACAATTTTGATTCGTTTTCAAAATGCCATAAGTTTTTCTGTTAAGTAAGTTAATAACTGCCAGAACGGTTTCGCACCCGCCAATGCCCAAACGTTTGCAATGCACAGAAAAGAGAGTTTTAGAGGCCCTTTAATAAATATATAAGATGTGTATCATCTTCATCAATAAACGTTTGCATATTCCATTTTAATACGAAAGCGATAGGTATAAAAGACTCAACTATAGCTACAACTACTGCGAAGATTTCCCACTTGTTTTTCTTTTTAATTACTCATGGATTGCTGTCTTCACACTCGCCATACTATGGCCTGATAGCCATAGTACCATTTCCTTGACCCAACATCAAGCAGACGAAAAGACAGATAGAGCGACGGACATCCCAAAAACTGCTAATTACTTTATGCTAATCCATAGGTCCTTCTCTTGGGAATGTGTGCTGCGTATTTCTGCTAATAACAAAGAAAGGCAAATCAAGCTTGGAGTTTTATGCTGTCCTTAGGGAAGATACAATCAACTTCCGCACATAACTCAACTAAGAATAAACTAATTATTTAAACGCCATTATTTATAATAACTCTATTAAGATTCCAAAAAAAAAACCTCGTATTCACATTGAACCTTTTTTACACAACACAGCGATTCTTCTCTTGCTGATTTGCTCAATTCAAGGAAGAAAAAATCTAAGTGATGCAGATCTTTTCAAGCAGAAGTCTTTTGTTTTTATAGTCAATCAATTAATTTTTCCTGCTTGTCAAATTCAATACTTATACTGTAAAAATCGGAAACAATGTTTACGTATCACACCTCAATAGGTGCAGGCCAGTATTGGCAAAGTTAATGGCCATAAACTAATAGAAAGGAAATTCGTATAATTATTACATCTGTCATAGGGACTACTAGGGATTATTGCAAGAATTTTCAAGAAATATAATCAAGTGTTTAAGTCGTCGTCGGAAATTTACTAAAGATTCTGTTCCATATCAAATGCAAGAGATTTGTAAAGGTTTCACTAGACAAGACAACTATTGCATTTTCTAAATAGCGAGCATATAGTCACAGCACTCAAGTTAAGAGTAGATGCAGCGTTATCCTCTTACACTCAAGAGAATAAATAAATCGAATGTAAAACATTTTAGGTAAGCATGAGTCTAAGAGCAATTTTCTCATTGTGGCACTCACTCAAGCGTTTATTCCTTACTTTTAATGTGAGGGCAAAATTTTAACTTGACTCGTTTTTAATTTTAGTTGTTGCGTGTTAACCCTTTAATCAACATCGTTAAGTGTGTGTTCATGTTTTTGTATCATTTTAGAGTTGCAAGCGACCATGCGCGCATGGCTTCTACTCCTCGCAGTCCTGGCGACTTTATTAATACGCGTTACAGTTGCCAATCAGAATTTAATTGATGATAACAATATATTAACGTTATTGAATAAAATGAAAAAAAATCCGCCAAAAATCGATCGCTCAAAAATTGTCATACCGGACGAATTATGGGAACAGTATTTAGCGAGAAACAAACAAAAATTCAGACCAAATCCGTTAGCAAAAGTTGCTGATACAGTGAGAAGTTTTACACACAAAGGTAAGTAAAGTTTGCGATGCGACTACAAACTAATATATGTTAACTAGTAATCTAACATTGTTTGCCTAGGAATGTTACTAAGTCATGTTGAATTATAACTGTAGATAAAATTCAGTAATGAAAACAGAGTTAGCTCTACGCTAGACTAGACTCTTCACTGTTAGGTGATAGAGAGAGAGAGAGAGCGAGAGAGAGGGAGAGAGAATGAAATTTAATATATACACTTTAAGAAGTGAGCACTTAAGGATCGCAATTTTTTGCTGTTATTTTTTAAATCTAAAGAAGAAAGTACCTGCTCGTAACAATTTCTATGAGCAGGTATTTAGCTATGGCGTTGTAGGTAATGAATGCACTTGCAATTCAAGAACACGGAGAACAAAGAAAGCAAGAAATGTCTCAAATCTGTTTAATCAAGGCTTAGGTATTTCGTAATTACAGGAGGAAGTCTAACGAAAATTTCTTTAACAAGTCCAGGCAGACAACAAAAGTATGAATCAGATTTAATTTGCTTCCCTTTTTTTGTGTCTTCTAGAAAGTAAAATAGATGATCGTTTTCCTCATCATCATCGATATCGTCTATATTTCGATGTTAAAAGCATTTCCGACGATGGCGAGAAGCTGAAAGCTGCTGAATTGAAGTTGTCACGTGACGCCATCAGCGATGCTTCATGGCCTACCAGTCGTCATCGTGATCGAGATCGTTACCAAGTTCTGGTTTACGATATAATGCGTTTGGGTGTAAAGGGCGTCCGTTCACCGCATTATTGGCTTATAGAAAATCGAACAGTTTGGTTAAATAGCACGGAAAAGGTTAGCTTAGATGTAAGCCCGGCGGTAGATCGATGGCTAAGTGCACCGAACAGAAATTATGGTTTACTAATTGAGGTGCGAACAGCCGAACATTTAGAACCAGCACCACATCATCATGTACGTTTGCGACGTAGTACAGACGAACAAGATCATGTATGGCGGCATAAGCAACCTGTACTGATGACCTATACCGATGATGGTAAACACAAATCACGGCCGAAGAGAGGGAGGCCGAGCCGAAGGAAAAATCACAATGAATCTTGTAGTCGTCATCCGTTGTACGTTGACTTTGGCGATGTAGGCTGGAGTGATTGGATAGTGGCACCCTCCGGTTATGATGCTTTCTATTGTCATGGCAATTGTCCGTTTCCTTTGGCGGACCATTTTAACTCGACCAATCATGCCGTGGTGCAGACCATGGTGAATGCCCAAAATCCTGGAAAAGTGCCGAAAGCGTGCTGCGTACCTGTCGAATTAGAGGGCATTGCGATGCTTTATGTAACGGATAAAAATACGGTAGTACTCAAGAACTATCAGGATATGACAGTCGTGGGTTGTGGTTGCCGGTAAAATTAGGCATTTAACGGTTGGTACCGTGTTCGCCAAATAAAGAAAACGGCTTTTTTCTGACAATTCCAAAGCGTTCTCTTACGTTAGCTCAAGCTCATAGCTGCAGTGTTAACTATGAACACCAACTTGCACCAATATCTGGCGTCTCTGATCCTAGGCATTTGTTGTTGATGAGAACGAGAGCTGATGATGAAAGCGCAAAGTGTATGATAACAATAAAATAAGCGCGTTACCTGACATGTGTTGCATGTGTATGTTTAATGTATGAATGTGTGAGTGTTTGCATATAAGTTGTAGATTTATTGTGTATATAGTATTTTAAAAATGTGTGGCGTGTGTGTATTCAGGGGTGTGTGTTTGTGTATGCCGCCAAGTCAGAGAATTACATGTTACTAAGAAAGTACAACGAAACTATTTTCGGCACTATTTAGCCTGTGATGCGGGCCTTACATTAAAAATGTAATTAAATAACTGTAAATAGCATTACGCAGCTCAAAGCAGGTAACATTTTCCTTCAGACAGTGTTTCGCAGGTAACTACTCGCACTACTACTGAGTTTTTAGTTAATTCTCTGATTAGGCGCAAAACTTGAGTCTACTTAAGAGATCATTGTATGTTATAAATGCAAAGGCTGTCCAGGCCTCAATAATGCTTTAATAAGTTTTAGTGTTCTATTTGTTTATAAACTAATGTTGTTTTTTAAATTAATGCGTAAATAGTTTTTTTTTTTCTTTTTACAATTAAATGCAAAAACAAAGGAAAATACGCGCAATCTAAATGGACTGAATTATTAAATTTTTATTTCTCTTATTTTTTTTTTATTTTTATTTTTTTTTTTTTGGTTTTTTTAAGTATAAACTTTGTTTTGTTTTAAGATGTTTAAACTTTTGAATATGTGTGTGCTGACTTAAATAAATTCATTAAAAATGACAAATATGTTAACACAGATAGGTTGTCATTTTGTGAAAAGCAGTACTTGTCTAAGGAAGAAAAACGAACATGGAAACAACAAAAATCCGAGCTTAAAACTCTTAAAGTACCTAACAAGTGACCCTTAACCGGTTAAGAAGAGAATAATAAAAAAGAAAAACAAAAAGAAAAAAGAAAAGAAAAGAAAAGGAAAAGTGCAGAATGCAAAAGCCAATCCGTGTTTGTACACGTGTAACCTTTACTTTAGTGCCATTACATTCATTTTCATCAATCAAGCTAACGCTTTACACGCTTACAATACGTTTTTGTTTTCTTTTGTTTTCAATATTCAAAATTTTCATCCGTTTGTACATGATTAGCATATATATTAGATAGCAACATCCAGCCAGCGAAATTCTCCTAAGCCGATACTCAATACATTGCGTCGCCATTTTACTTGATGTTATATGCATATCTCTGTATAATGAATTTTGTAAATCTTTAATTAACTGCTAGTTTCTAATTAATGTTAGATTAAGGAATTGAAAAATTAAATTTAATAATAATAGTGAATGTGTATATGTTAAATGCGTATGTATATGTATATGTATATGTATGAGTTTTTACTTTGCTTTTAATTAAGATCGAAATATTGTAATTTTCTTTTAGATTATAATTCCATTAAGCTCAAAGAAATCCTTAATTATTTAAGGATCTGTATTGTAAATGTAATGTAATTCTCCTTCTAAACGCCTCTTCATATCCCTCGCTAGCTCTTTCGATCTCTCCCACTATCTTTTTTGTTCTCTTCCCCTCTCATTTGTCCTCGTATAATATCCATCCATCCATTGCGTAATCTGAAATTAATATATCTATATATCTATGTATATAAGATATCATACTTGTATGCTATATTAAATACTCATCTTCCCTAAAAAACAAAAAAAAAACAAAAAAACAAACCCGTATTGTTTTCAACATTTACTCTAATTTTTAATTTTTTTGTTGTAAGCGTTTGTAAATTTCTTTTCCACGTTTTGTTTAATTTATTTAAAAATAGTATAAAAAAGAATTTTTTGTCATATTTTTAAGAATTTTCAAATTGAAAAACATTCTGTGAAAACAATGAAAAAGTGAATGAAAATATTAAAAAAAAAAAAGCAAAAAAAACGAATAAAGAAAAGGAAAATTTTTATAAAACATTGATTTTGGTTTCATTACCGAAAGGTTTGCGATCAGAAGTTCTCGTCTTTTTCTTTGTTTTGAAGATTGGATTTTTTTAAACAAGTGTGAAGAAATGGGCCAAGTGGAGTTTAACCTTTTTACCGTACACGACTTGTGGTAGAGGAGTACGCTAAGTTTGTGCGGATCTGTGCAATACACAAAAGGATTTCAGAAAGACCCACCCTTTTTACACCGATTAATTCACAATCATTGTTTACGTCGATTTAAGCTTGTCTGTCTGTCCATTTATTCTTCTTGCTTTCATGCGTTTAATCTTCCGGTCGTTGTTTGTGAGATATTTTGATGAAATTTGATACACTGGTGTGTTTTGACGCAAGGACGAACATTGTTGAAAATGATTCGAATCGGGCCACTTTTCCGATTATTTGCCACGTAAAGTCCCATTTCGAACACGTGGACGATGATCTAGGCTGTTTAATAATAGCACGTTCCCACTACAGTGTTTTTATTTACTTATTTTTTTTTTTTTGCAAGGATGACATGCGCAGAATTTTGTTTTCAGAATATTCTTGATTTTTCCGTCGGGTACGTATTAAGTTTGTAGCTACATTATGTTGTTCCTACTTTATAAGATGTTACCACAAAACGACATAGCACATCGAGTCGATTCCTGTTTCTTTTTGTTTAGAAAATAGTGAAAATGATTGAATCCGTATTTTGTAATGAATAAAAGTTTGAACCCTTAAAAAATATTTTATTATGCTCTGTAGTAGACAAGATGCAGTAAAGACGACGCAAGAGAGACATTTGAGTTCAACACCAAGACCTACGGAGCCCCAAATTGGACGGAAAGAACGTATACCTACCATTTAATATGTGTATGTTATAGCAATCATTTAGCAATTTTCGACGAGAGACATTTGAGAATTCTGAATGAAGACGTGCGTAAACCATGATATCTTTGAGTGCATTACTGTGCTCTGGTAAGCACAAGTTCCATGGTCTTTTTGCATGTTGAACACATTATAATCTTCGTCCCAAAAATAGCCAACCGTGTCGCTCTTAAACGTTTTGTTCCGGCGTACACATGACGCTATCGTAATCAACAACTTAAAGTGCAACGAGGCGTTTTTGCCTAGGACTGCGGGAAAACTTCACATTTGAAATCTTCACGTCGTAAACAATATCCTTATGAAAATCGTGTTTGTTCTGTTGGTTGTGATTAAGGGCGCTATGCTTCATTACGCACGACGATCGATCGACTTCATTCTTTGAACAAAAATATACTATGGACGCCTGGAAAATCAAAATTTATGCAAATATACCGCAAATAGTAAATCGATTAAGCCTTGAATCATCACAAGTGGAGAACAAGTCCAAATCTGTGCTCTTGCTTCAGCGGTAAATCATTGTTAGAAAAGAGTCGCTTCGATTAGAAAATATATAAACGAAAAAGAAAACAATATATAGAGAATGGATGAATGCAAAGATCATATAATCAAAACCATTGCATAACTAACTAAACTCGTTTATGTCTACATTTATTGCTGTTCAACTGTTTGTACTGGTATTTGAATTTGAGGGAAGTCTAATGAAAAGCAAGAAAACCAAAATTAAAGCCGTTTAGGAAGTGCAACCTTTAAAGCGAAAGTAGTACGTACGTATGCACTCATTTAGCTAAAAATTTCAAGCACGCGGTTAAATAAAAAATTTAAATAAATTAAAAGTTACTGAAAGAAAGAATTTTTGACGTCATGCAATTTAATGAATGGTACGAATTTTCGGTTATTATTTACTAAGGATAGAATTATTATTTTCCATATCTCTGCACAAATATATATACCAGAGAGAGAGTTTATCCAGTCTTTGTAAAGCAAAGATTTCACTCATTTAAAAATATGTATTTATTTTTCTAATACCTCGGAAACAAGTGCTGATACAAAATTCTGTTTAAGCTACAAAAACAACGGCAAGGCAAAGCAAATACAAAACAAGTACATCCAGGAATTCTAAGATTAAATATCACTTAAATATGTTTAGCTGCCTGTTCGACTAATAATTATTTTATCCTTCAAAACGACCTTTAACAACTAATTTAAGCGTTAGTTCAGCAAGGACAAAGCAAAGCAAAAAGAAAAAGGTGAAAACCTTTAAATCGGGAATGGCCAGCAACAACACGCGATAACGCATTATTCGTAGTAAATGAAAACAATTCAGTGGGAACTCGAGAAAAGCGTTTTGCGATCGGTTTTGTTCCACTGTGCCTCATGGATGTCTCATGCATAGTACGTAGTCTTGTATTTTAAATTGAAATGTTAAGTGTCGGATATGTTTAACTCTGAGCAACAAATCAAATTTTCAAAACATATTATTCTATACATCCATTTTCCGTTTGCTTATTCTGGCAATTTGCTCCGATTGTTTCGAAACTTAACTAAGTCCGTCTATTCGAAAATCCAAGTACATAAAGGTTCTATTAAACACGCGTCCATTTTGTAAAGACAAGGCTTGTTTCTCAAAACGATAGTTTAAGCTGGCGCCACCTATGGATGGTTTGCAAAGATGCTTCACTGGTGTTCTCCCATACGTATATCACAAAGGAATGTGCCGAAGTCGACGTATCGCATTATAAGTCACATTGTTTCTTTTGCACCTGCACGAAAACAAACACCGCACCGTGCGCCAACGTTTTAAGGTTAGGAAAATTCGTCTATAATGAAACGCTTCCATTGGTAAAACGTGTCTATAATGACGAAAGTCCATCTGCTTTATAGCTAGTCGTTAAGACCTGAATTATGAGTAACATTCCGCGTAATCTAAATTTGTGATAAGGTACGATGTCATCGAAACTGTGCACTGTCTAATTCCTAAAATCTAAATCATTTGTTGAATCAAATGTCTTTAAATCATCGATTTATATGGTTTTGGCCAAACATTTAAGAAGTTACACAAGATCTACTTACGCTTTGTTCCCATACTTAATCGGGTATACAAGCTCATGGACCGGTGCTTGTCAGCAATGCCGTACGATCATAATTTATTCGAAAAGCTTCGAAGGCATCGCTTGAAAAGAAACTAGCATCACATTTAGAATAAGTAGTTTTTTCATGAAATATTGCCTCTCCGTTGCGGTAACTTTAGCGCAAGTTTGCAAGAGTTATAACCACTTCGATGACGGAGTGTGCGAATGCCTTATGAATGCCAATGTTTTTGCTTCTTAATAATCCTACGTTGACATGGAAGTGCAGTGACCGAAGAATAAAATCCTTTGGCAGAGTGGAAGGTAGAGTAAGGCATTAATGATTATTAAGGACAGATCTAATGATTATGTATGGTTATCGGAACCCTCCAGTTTTTAGGATTTTATGGACAACTTTCATGCAATTTATTGAGTTTACACGACACATGAGGTTAATAAAATTGCAAAACAGCTGGTGCGAGTTGGCCATCTCTGCTCTAGAGTACCTGCTATCACAGCGGTTTCCAATAAAGAGAATTTCCATACTGAAGGTGAGCAATACAAAGTAGCATTCGAATAGCAAAGTACTTGTACTAGTTAAACAGTCTTGAGGGTGTTTATTGTAAAAGAAAAGATTTTTCAAGTGGCCATAAATAGTATTTCTATAGGGATTGTCTAAACTCAAGTACCATCCATTGTCCTTTCATGGAAGACACTTGTATATAAAATACTAAGAGGATACGCACAATTTGCTTAAAAAAGATTAAGTAATAAAATCACTTTTTATTTTCCTGACAGTTGTCTCTTCATCATCGAGATTATTTATATTTTATTATGGAAAAGCACTATTAAGTATATCAATAAAAGGCGTTGACTTATGGAGCATGGAATTTCCTTGCGACATACTGAGCTATCGATACAATTAGTGGAATTTACTTGAGAAAAATTCTTTAGAAATATTGTAATCATTTGGCCTGAGAGAAAGCACGGGTGTTCCAAAGTGTGTTAGCATTTTAAAATTTTTTAATTTAAAACTGAGCCTTTACTGGTAAGATCGGTTTGATTTCATATGATCTTCATGTGATTTTTCCCTAAGGCAATGTGTGAATATGTCAACAACCACTTGGAAAAAAATCAAATCTCTATCTAAAAAATTGAACTGATATTTACTCACTCTCCTTACAAAGAAGCAGTCAATTATTTAGATTAAATGAACAACTTTTTCAATTCGTATCAAAAAGGGTGTGAAAAGAGTCGCTAATTTTACTTTGCTGAAAAAAACACAAGCTGAATTTTTAATGGTAGCGCTTAGATGCAAATAACAAAGTATTTTACCACCAAAGTATTTTGCCTCCTGCACCACTTTAGGCGGATGTATGCAACATCTAGAAGGGCGTGCGATAGACCCAACTTTTATTATTCTATTCAATATTTCTGAATCGAACTAAGCTTGTTTGTCCCACTGCCAACTTACCCGTCTAATATACTTCTATACCATATAGAGATATACTTTAATGAAACTTGATACATCACCCCAAAGGCAAACGCTGTTAAAAACGTTTCGGATCGGACCACTCCTTTGTTTTGAAAAGTCGTTATACGAATAATTGTATTAAGTAAAGAGGTGTAGGATATTAAACGGTGGGCCGCGGCCGACCACGATATTTTTACTTGCTAATTTATGGACCTGCTTGTTTTGATTGATATCTACTTCGACTAGTTTGAGGTTTTAGTTGAAATCTCATTTTCAAATATTATATGGTAGACCCAGAGACTTGGACAAATTGACTTAGTCTCCTAGACTGTTCAATATTTACTTTATGGATTCCCTGCTACACCTAAACTCTAGGATGGCATAGACAAAAAACAACAACTAAACCAGCTGAGTTTGCAAAACAAGACAGGCAGGTGTTCATCGAAATGTAATTTCGAGTACCTAAGTGAGTGAGTGAGTGTGTTTGCGTCTTATGTGCGGAATGTTACATTTCCTTTGAAAATAAAAATAATTAAACACTCAATCTTTTATGAATTAAGACTTTCACAATTTAAGCTGGTGTAAAATGCGGCTTGCCTTACCTTATTGCCCTACTATCCGCTGACTTGTTAATTGAAAAAGATTGAAGCATCACATCAATAACTCGGTCGGTATGGAGCGGAGCAATTATAATTTGATTGATAAGCCTTTTCCAAAATTCACTCCTTCAGTTATGGTTGAGAAACAAACAACTGTATACTCATCTGTTTCATTGCCTATATGTATACGCATGATATGTGCATGTAGGCGATTCAGAATGTTTCCTTTCCTTTGTTCAAATTTATTATAAAAAAAAAAAAAAAAAAAAAATGCTACTTAAGCAGCAATTATTATGATGAGCTATTTTGCCTTGCCCTTGTTATATAAAAATATGAAAACTGATGATTTTCATTCATTCAGCCACCACAAGCACCTTACATTCATTTATAGCTCTGTCATTCTCCATTGTGGTTTTTATATACCTGCGTACGTAGAATCGCCATTACGCTCTCGAAGCAAAGACAAAGCGCATGCAGGAAAACATTGTATAAATTGGCCGAATATTACAAAACATGGTGAACTAAATTAAAGGCTTCAGTAATTTTTATTTCCCACCATTAAAGGATGCCGGTAAATTGATTTGGTGAACACGTTTGCAACACTCGAAAGGAAGCTTCAGGGGCCTCATAAGGTGTACATATATACTTTTAACCAATATACAACACTTAGTTCATCTAAGCAAGTCTGTCCTTACCCTGCCTCTATTCGTTTTTATGGATTTGTGTAAACATTGTTCTGATCGGTAAAGTTACGATATTGATTTCAAATATAGACGATGCATGCGCTGCTCAGTGCTGGGAGTCAGCCGACTCGGTGACGGCGCACCTAATAAAACATAAGTTGAGAGCATTTCTGTCTTTAAAAGCGAAAACGTTCACTTTTTCATTACTCACATCCAAAACAGATATAGCGATAAAAAGTTCCTCATATAGTCTATAGGTTATCCTTCAATATCTGTGAAAAAATGAAAAAAGGACTGCCCGTTCACCCAATAGCGCAAAAAATTTCATTCCCCTTTAAATTTTTATTATTCATCGGCAACTTTAAGGCAAAATGAGTTCGCTTCCAAGCGTGGGGAACGGATTAAGAAATGTAATTGATAAATCGAAATGTGCCTAACAGGCAGATAGATATGATTAAATCGACTCTTTATGTACCGCTCATTAAGTAAATATGTAAACTTTATAGTGATCACGATTTAAAAAGTGTGGGATTATCTGCAGGTATTTTTTGATGTTACAAACAAAAACCTAGTAAAAACACTACAGTGTGTCACGGGCCACCATTAAATGCCCTACATCACCCTACAGTTAACCATGTAACGACTTTTCGAAATGAGGATTTATAAAGGGCGTGGCCGAAAAAGTGTTCCGATCCGAACAACTTTCAATAGCGTTCGTGAAAGAATCAAATCTGATCAAAATATCTCATAAACTGCGGGGCCTGTAGAATAAGTACAAGGAAACAAGGTGGACAGACGAACAGATGGACAGATAAAAGACCGTTACAGTAAAATTTGGGTCTATTACAAGTCCTTCCAGGTGTTGCGAGCATCCGCACACACTTAATATAACACCACAAAGATATTTTATGTTTTGCTTTATTCCACAATGAAAACAGCAAAGTAAATTTTGCAAAGTTTCAGAAAGTTTGCTTTACAAGAATCCCAGTGTCAACAAATACTAACATAACTTCGAAGCGTTAATTTGCACTTGCGTTTAATGTACAAAATACTCATTCCATAAAGCGAATAATTGGAGAATACGACGTTATTTAACTTCTTTGAATTTATTTTGTTCTTCTGAAAATCTAATAAGAATAGAAAAATCAAGTTTCTAGCTTAAGTCTTTTGTAATTAACTTACATAAAGCTTATGTAAAAAGAATTTAGTGCTTATCGCAAGAATAATGAAAGTCCGTAATTGACCAGCTGAGCCGACTTAAAAATGTTCCTTTGTCTGTCCAGGTGTAGAGCTTTACATTACAAAAAAAAAAAAAAATCGCTGAATTGAATTAGAATCCTGTCTAAAGCATTGAGTTTTCTTGGACACTTTTTGCTAATACAATTTCACGGCTTAGTTTCAACTGAATTAGTTCTAATCACACCATCATTATTGCGAATATTTATCTTTGAGAACAAAGAGACAAATTCACAAAATCGTCTGTTCGGAAAAGCACCACGAACTTATTCTTTGACTTCTCACATCCATAAACGTATGCTTTTACATGCAATAAAAAGAGGAGGCCTGCGGTTTGCGGAATTTCTAATTCATATTTTTATTATAAGGAATATATAAACACCATTAAATATGTAATGATATATAAAAAACATTTGTTCTTTTATTAGGTGCCAGGAGTAGAAAAACCGCATCCCTTTAGCTATAATTTCATTATGCACGTTTAAAAAAAATATATATAGCAATTATAATGCAGCAATAAAAGTTAGTGGCCTACTGTGTGCCATAAGCATAGATGGTACGAAGCAAAAATTTCCTGCCAATCATCATAGCAGATAATGGCAATCATAACATTAGGCGCCAGCGGTTAATTTTCAGTTGTAAACATTGATATTAAAAACATATGATACTCTGTTAAAATAAAAAGCAAACGTTCACGTCGAACAAGAATTTGAAATATTTAGGTTTATAGTAAATTAAAGAAGTCCATAATGAAAGGTATGCATATCTTTAATGCCATTTAAACGGATACCTAAAAAAAAGTTTCCTTTTTTTTTCATTTTAAAGAAGTTATGCATTTCATAAAAATGATTTGATTAGCGTTGGCTTCCAAAAGTTTCGCAAGGGAAATGCGGAAACAGACAAGCTACAAAAAGTGAATTTAAAGTTAAATCTTTTAATGGCTGCACTATTTTATATTTACCCGTTTCATCTAAAAAAACTAATGTTGCCTTCTCTTGCCGAAAGCTTTTTAAGTCAAACTTTTTTTTCTTACGAAAGTTTTATTGAGTTAAGGATAGCGAAATGATAGTGAAACGTCAAAACTGCCCTTAGTTTGCACAAGCAAAGTCCAATCTAAAAAGCGGTTGACAGGTACCAATGAATTTGAATCCTGCCCATTTTTCGAGGTATCGTCACAACTCTGTGGTTAAAAGAAGCAATGTTTGAGAAATATGGCGATTCCGGCGTTTTAGTGCTGCTAACCTTTTCTGAGAAATGTTGAGAATCAAACTACAATGCATGTCCCTTCGTAGTCGTTTTTCCCCAATTAGCGGCGCAATTGCACAAATTGCTATTGATATTTTTTCTTCGAAAAGATCTCGTTGCGTTGGAGCAGATCAGAACAGTTGACACAAAGGGCACTGCTCCTAAACGGAGGTTGTAAGGACACACCTGTTTAATGATGATGTTAACAATTAATAGAAAGTGGACAGTTACGCAAAAATCAATGTAAACCTATGCTCTTAAGTAAAGAGTTACTAAACTGCTAATCGTGGGCTAATCGGTTTGACTGGATTTTGGAGCAAGCACAGGCGAAGGAATCGTTTTTCAAAAACGGCTTTTGACTTTGTATTAATTTTTATTACACAATTTAGTGTAATTATTGGCCATGGAGGTTGTAATATTAAATAAATGGGAAAATTATGTTCCATTATTGCCGAATCTTTTACACCATCTGTCCTTTATCGCGAAGCAAAAGAAGTCAAGAACACGAATTTCGATGCTCTATAATACTGGGAGGGCTTGCTTCGTTTTTTCTACTTGTTCATGAATGCTACGGTACTACAACCTAAAGGCTCATCTACAGAATATTCTTGGAAATTTTTCTTTCTTTCTTCTGCTTTCAAAAACAGACGGTGTTTTGTCATATATTATACTTTAGGCATAGTCTTAGACCGATTTAACTTGCGTGCCAGTATTGTGATGATTTCTGCGAAATTTGGGGCCGAAAATATGTTTACCGCACGAATCCACACAGGCAATCACCTGGACGGACATGGATGGAAGATTGATTGGGAATCTAATATTGGGCAAGGATATGTTACTATTTCAACAATGAGGAGGACAAAAAATATTACAAAAAAACCCATTCATGATTTATTTATGTTTGCATATACTAATCGCAACAATGAAGATCCAAACACCGTAAGTGAACAAGCAAAGATTGATGGAGACTCTAAAATAAATATAGAAATTTCTAATAACGCAGTTGATGGGTACGAAAGTGCACAAGCTGAAAAAGGCACACACACAGACATATTTGTGACATTCAAGATTTCAACATCTGATTTTAAGCATCTACATAGGTTTAAGTTAAAAATGAGCAAAATGGTTAAAAGTATCGATTCAAATACGCAACGCCACCATGAAGGGAAAACTTGAGCGTTATGTAAAAAGTTCAAACAACCCCTTTAAAGTAAATTGTGCTGTATTACAAGTTGTTCATACAGATATATGTGGCATAATGAAGCAAAAGTTCCTTGGAGGTTCCTCATACTCACACTCATTCATCGATTAGTCTATATATACCCAAATAAATCAGAACCATTCGAGATACTCAAGTAAATGGAGCTACCGCTTAGCCGAGGGAGATAACACACGCGACCGCCAAGTCGCTGGTCACGGTGATCATACTATGCATGTAACCATAAACTCTATGTCCCCTGCTTATAACCCATAAGCTTGCAAATGTTATGCACTGTTTACTTTAACTTTGCTGTTTGCTTCTCTTTGATATTCTTGGCTATTATCTCGTACCATAAGTCCTAGACCTGTTAGCTTAGTATTTAAAGCCCAATGATATTGTAAGAAAAGAACTTTGATTTGAACTCTAATGTGCTTTTGACCAATAGTGCTTCTCTGCAATGTTGTAATTCAAACTTAATTGCGTTGTTTAATTCGGGTGAATGTGTATTGTAGCCATTAACGAAATTAAGTAAATGAATAAATAAATATAAAAACGAGAAAAAATACCAAAAAAGGCTGAACTGTCTGCTGGAAAGCGTCAAAAAACTTTGCTTAGCGATTTGTTCAAGAAGCCCCGTTATGGAAACTTTAATTTGTTCACATATGAACGAAGTTGAAAATAACTCGACCTCCATTTCAGCCTCTAAGACTATGACATTATTTTTCTGAAGATCTAAAATATTAAAATTTTAATAAGTAAAAGTTACCTTGATAGTTGAAGAAAGAGGACAGAAAGGGAATCATTTTTCACGCATTCACGTCGACTTTTGCTGTAAGTTCGACTTTCTATTAAACAGCTATTGCAGCTTTTTAAATCGTATTTTTAAATCCGAGATTATTTGTACTACAAGGATATATTGAGCATGTACGGACGTATGCAGCAGACGGAAGGACTGAATCGATCTAAGCTCCCCTGTCCATCTGTCCGTCTGTTCGTGTTGTTTTCTTGTCCTCAACCTATAGAACGAAATATTTTGATGAAATTTGGTAGACTGACATGCCGTGATCCTAGAATAGGTTCAGATCGGGCCATTTTTTCGAACTTTTTTATATTGAAAAGTCGTTATAATGCATAACAATATCAAGCAAAGTGGTGTAGGATATTTAATGAGTAGCACTATAGTGTTTTTATTTCTTATATATTATTACTGTATAAACCGCACATATGCTGCCAAATGGAACTACAAACTGTAAGAGATTTCCATGATCAAAAGCTTAACAAGTGACTCATATTTAAAACAATCTCAAATTTTAAAATCATTTCGCTTGCATCCTTACATGTGTGAGGTATATTCATTAAATTATCAATAATATGGATGGTTAAAAAAAAAAAAAAGACTAAAATGAAAAACGTCAACATTTTTGATAAAAAAAAAAAAAAACGAAAAGAGATACTGCATTAAAGCCTGAACGGCTTTTAAGACTTAATGACGCAAAATCATACACAGGATATGGTTGAAAAACAAAAGAGAAGAAAAACAAAAAGCGAAAAAAAATTTAAAAAAAAGACATAAAAATATATTTGAGCGATAACGAAACAATTTTGAACACAAATGGACCACACTCAGCACATATACGCGTACATACAAAAAGATATAACAGCAAATTAAGTGATCAGCAGGGAAACAGGAGGACAAAATGGGAAATATTTATATGTATCGGTGTTTCTATTTTGATAATCTCGGTCTGTGTGTGAGTGAGTATTAACTTTGTCTTACACCAGAGCGGATTAGGTCTTGAGTTTCTTCCTGAATAGTTGCGAAGCGTAAAAGGAAAATAAGTTGACTCATTATAACATTTGTTTTGGTATTGTGTTGCCATTAATTACATATAATTTTCTTTTAAATAAAAATGAAAAACTAGAATTTACTTTACTGACGAGATAACAAAAAAAGAAGTTAATAAAAAATTAATTTTTTGAAAGGTTTTTTTCCACACTTTCGGCGAGAAGAAGCGTTTCACTGAAAAAGCTAAAAATTTGTAGTTCATTTTCCAACGCTTTAAACAACTCCCTGTGAATTCTTAAGAAAATCTCCATAAGATTCTTCCTTAGAGATATGAGAAAAATCATTAGTTTAGTAATACTCTTCAACCAAAAAAAAAAAAAAAATAAAAAAAAAACGAACGAACGCACACATAAAACTAATAAATTATTAGTATTTTATACTTGAGCATTTTCCTTTGGTTTCCAAATTTCAATTTCCAAAAAGAAATAAACTAAAATTAAATTCATTCATTGCATCTTAGGTCTATAATTATAGGTTCTAAAATGTAAATCATCTTTAGATCTTTGAAAACTGATATGGACCAGCAAGTTAGATAAAAAAAATATGAACATATTCACGTTATACAGTAAAACATTTATTACATGCACCCTGCACCGGGCAAATGCTTCGGCTGAAAGTATCTTAAATTACTCTCGCGATTTCATTTAACATGAACTTCGCCTTTGATGTCGACACGAGCAAATGTCACCCTGCTTTAATTGGAAGGATATTAACATTCTGATAGTCGAGTAGGTAAGAGTCGCGCATACCAAGTGAGTATTGGCGGATTCAGGTTCTCAGTGCGATTTCACCTCGTACGTGATCGTAGAGACATAAAACTTACTAAGCGTCAACCGCTTTCAATCTCTGTCTCTTCCCTGGCGTTTTCGTGACCGTCATCGTGTGTTACACACTGAAAAATAAATGTTGTGGTGTGTGTTCATTAAAAATTCCTTTTGCTTTCTAATTTATTTTTTACATTTTTCCCGATCTTTCCTTCATGTAGAACATCAAATGGGGGAATGAAGATGTTCTTTACATTACTCATGTTCTTATTATTATTAAAAGAATATTGAAGAAATTCTTTTTTTGAAGAAAATGATGTCATATTTGCCTTAAACGTAAAAGAACTTCATCTGACAATGCAGACAAAGACTTCATATAGTCTTTACTAAATTGATTTTGAAAGAGAATCGAAAGAAATACTTTTAAGAATTAATAGAATTTTCAAAGGACGATGATGATAATTAGCCGTTAATTTTTCATTGACTTGTTACGTACCCGATATAAAATCTTCTGTGAATCAAGTTTGAATGCTAAACGGATCAAAAATAAATCTACCGCATACTTCATTCGCCTACTTCACGATGAGATGAGAATGGCAAAGCCAATCTACCTTCTCTTCTTTGTGGAGTCTTTTAAAGTAGACGGATCTACAAGATCTACAAGAAATCCTCCTAAGCATGTACATTCTATTGGTGAGCAATAATTTAATGCGTGTTACAGTTTCATTAAGAAAGACTTCACTGTCTCTAATTGCCTAAATTCTCACTAATAACCAGCTCTCGTTCAACTTCTCCTTAGTTAACCATATCTGTTATGATTTGTTAACCAAATCTAAGGAGTATTATTCTTTTTTTTTATTCCATTTTTTTTTTCTTCCTCTCTCTCTCTTTCTAACGTTCTACTAAAAGTCATAATTTTTCTTATCACCTTCACAATCACCAAAAGTCAAAGGTAGGCATGCAAGAATCTTAAGATACATTTTCAAGCAGAAAAAAAAAAAAAAGGGAAAGAAAAGGAAGAGTCTTTTCAAAAAAATGTTAATTGTTTTACACCGCTTTTCGTACGCATTTGTTCTTTGGGAATGCTGTCCCGTGCGTTGAGTTTTAATATCTTATCAAATTCCCTACATACCCCCGCTCCGGCTAATTGTCTTCGAAAAAGGTTTTTGATTTTATGGTTTATTTTGAAATAGTAATTATTGATGTTGGTTTATGCTATTAGTATTGCCTTTGTTGTTGTAAAATGTAGATTTTTAAACATTAATTGATAAAACGGTCAGTGTTTATTTAATGCGAGAAAACATGTTATATAGAAAAATTATGAGTCATTTAAGACAAAAGGCAAAAAAAAATACAAAATTTAATAGCATTAGCGTGGAAAAGGGAGTTACTATGCATCATTTATTGCCCGATTTTCCAAAGTTGCAAAGCGAAAGGTTGACGATCATTATACTAACAAATCTGCGAAACTTTGCAGTAAGCAAACAATCACCATAACCTACCCGTAAAAAACTGTTTAAAAGACAAAAAATTGGAAAGAGCTGCCTGTAACGACTCCTAACTGTATATGCCATAAGAGAAAAAGTTATAGTTTTCTAGGCCAGAATTTTCTTAAGTTTTAAATGCACAATTTTAAACCAAGTATGATCGATTTTGGTCTTCTGGTAAAACCATCGAGCTACAATGTAGCACATTTGCGCTACTATTTTACTGGAGATATCCAGAGCACACTTGTAGTGAAAAATTGAAGCAAATGATGTTCACAGGCCGATTTGGAAGTCAAGCTTACATCATTGGTGAATTCTGCAGAGAGCCAGATACATCACCGTCAAATAAAGCGGGATCTGAACTATACACCAAGGTCTTCCAATTTTTCTCCAGCCATTAAAAATGTAGGTGAATTGTCATCAGCGAGATTGGAGAAGAGAATTTTCCTATTAATCAATTCTAAACGTTACGTCCTTTATTCTGGTTACTTATTAACACCAGGGAGGATAATTAAACTGAAACCCTCCCAGCTCCATCAAATGGCAAGCATTACCTTACGCAGCGTTTATCTGAGGTTTGTCAACGTTTGCCATCTTGGGTTCCGATCTTTTCAAGTTATCAACCTGTTCAAAATGGCTCGATTTCGTTTCTTTTCAGCAGCGTATGGCATCCATATAACGAGCATCCTTTTGCACGTAGTTTTATGGAACTGGTTGCAAACTGTTTTATGACCAACGCCTACTTATACAGCGATATGTGAGGACGAAAGGTATCTCAACTTTTTTGAAAACTCTTTGAAAAATGTCCGTGAGCTCATCAATGGGCGTGGCAAGATTTAACGAAATTCTATCGAAAGGTTTTTATATTCAGCTGGATCATCAATGCCGGATAAACAAATCACACAACGTTGTTGTTTTAATTGTCTGTGAACTGAACAAAATTGATCGTTACCCTTTAAAGTAATTCAATTGAGATTCTCTTCCCACGAAAATTATAAAATAAATTTATTCCATTTAATACATTATAAATTACAGATTCTTCTGAAACGATAAAATGCTAATTTGATGTAATTCCTAGTTAAACGAATGCACTTATAACAGTTTCGCTTTAATGTAAATAAAGTTAATCAAATATAATTAAACAAGACGTTTAACGACGTTGTTTAATGTTTAACCAAATGATTAATAAAAAAATTTATAGAAATTGTATAAGAAATTTTCTAGATATGCTATTTGCGAATAAATGAATCTCACAAAACTGATTCAAACTTGCATATCTCCCCCGTCATATACACACGGTGGTGGTCAGGAGGGATTGTGAATAGAGGAATGAGGAAGAAAGGACTAGTACTTGTACGTGCGCGATTTGAAAGCCAAAGCTTGCATGTTGTTGCACAGGTGGGTAGTGCGATTAAAGGACGACCCATCGCGGTAGTGCCTTGTCCCATATAGAAGCAACTGCAGAATGAGTAGGTGCGGATGCTGAGGAACCCAAAGAGTACTTTCAAAGGAACAGTTTACTTGTAGGTATGTGTACGTTAGCACTACGCAGTCCTCATTAGACCGATGCTTGAGGGTACCGACTGTGTTGAACACACTTCCGCCGCTAATGAGGATCGCACGCAGTCGAAGGTATTCAGACAAGATGTAGAAGCTGCCACCCATACATGCAAACTTTACTGACTTACGGCCCTCCTTCACTTACGCAAAATTCGTTTGAAGTAAGTCTGCCGACTACAACTCTTGTCGAGGGGTTGCTTAAGAAACGCGATATGAAGCGAAGGAAATTGTTATTGACAGCATTTGCTACCTGCCTGGAGACGAAGGCATCACGGCATATTCTGTCGAAAGTGTTGGAGATATCCAGAGCTATGATCTCCCTTTCGCCGAAATGACTTTCTCTTTTCTGGGACATGGGTTTAAGTCACCAGTACATTGAATTTTGTAAAAGCCATCCTCTCAAGAGCTAATCGGATTCTAGATATCTTGTCAGGTGATTTCAATCGTGGTTTTAACTATAACGAACCAGCTTTCAGGATTGGGAAAGCGTACCCTCTTTGGTTGAATTCTAATATGTTACTGATTGATATTTTGACCTGCAGGAGGAAATTCTTGTGTTCCAATTTTTTAATTAGTCTCCCATAAGTTATTCTACGAGAATGTTTGCTACATTTGGTGTAACAGTTCTTCCCATCTTGGGGATGAACTTGTAAAATATTCCGAAAGTAAACTCAATGTGTAGATGCAATTGGTTCTCGAAAGCCCTTTTTAGTTATTAATCCGAAGGCGTTTCTTCAAAGTTTTTCGTAAGTGGCGTTGGGTCACTATTGTAACCAAAATTTATGCTAATATGTAGGCATTTCAGAATGAAAATCCGTGTTCGTATAATAAATCACATAACCATTCGATTGCCGAAACAGTTACCAAAAAGAACTAATAATCCTTGACGTCTTTATACATCGAAAAGTGTTGAAAGTTTTTTTCTTAAGTCTTTTATCGTTTTTTGTGTGGGAGAAAGAATCCCGATAGGCGTATCTGCGAGGAAAATAAGGTTGTGTCCTAAACGATTTTCGCTTTCAAGTGCAGGAATGTTTCTCGATTCGCTTTCATGCCTCTTTCTATGCGAGTTGTTCAGCCCTATTTACCTTAACAATAATGATAAATTATTAAATATTATATGTCACGCCTCAATATCAATATTTACAAGCATGTATTAATGCTGGTTCCTATGCATGCTCTTATAGCAGAAGCAGTGCTGATATCTGCGTTTATTTGCTGCCTTATCAGCTTGAAATTCTTTTCCATTTTACTTATAGAGATTTTTGTATTTTTTTTGTTTTCTTTTTTTTAACGCAACAACAAAGTAGACAAGAGCAAAATCATTTTTCTTATATATATTTATTTATTTAACTAATGGCATAACAATGTTTACGCGATAGAAGTAGTTATTAAATTTTTTTTTTTTTTGTTTTTGTATATTTTTGCCTCGTTATTTATTTATTTTTTGTTTTTCATTTAGTTGTTAAGGCAGACAAAGTGGCTCCTCTCGCTTCAGCTTTCGCCGCCTCCTGTTATCTTTATATACACATGTGTATATATAAATATAGTTTCGTATACTTTACATAACTTAAGCAAATGGAAATGAATGCGTTAGAAAAAAATTGTTGTTGCTATAAAGCGTGCAAGCGACTTATTATCATTGATTGACTGATTGCTGGGTAACATGCATGTATTTGATTGACTTAAGTGAATTAGCTTTACAAAGGACGCGATAAGCTCTAAATCGCTATACGTTGCGCCTTTCGCATGCCATACTTTCTCAGAATTATTATGAAATGTTTAAAATCGGATGAAAGTATTTTATTAAAGCAATACATATTAACACTACACCTACGCCCTGCGATTTGATTTAAGTGAGCTCTTGTTTCGATTTTGCTGTTGTTGTTTTTTTTTTTTTTTACAGAAACTTCAAGTAAGTTTTATTTAACAAACTCGAGTTGAATTGTATGCTACATTACCTTTGTATGCTATGGAAATTTATGTGTGTTGGCTTGAAATTTCTCACAGAAAACAAAAGAAATACCAAACGATGAAAGAATTTTAAAAGAGCTGACATTTTGCATTTCGAACGCATTCCTTAGGGCGATTAATCGATCGTTGGTGATGATGATGATGATGATAATGGTGATGATGATGATGATGATGATGATTCTGATGACGGTCTTAGTGGTGTCGGGGTAGTTGGTGTTGGCGGCTTCAACAACAACAAGGTGGGCACACCACACACATATTTATGGTCACTCCACCACACAACGGACCTTTAGTGTTACGCTTATATGCTGGCAACCAATGAATAGTGGGGAGTTCATTTAACATTGACACTGATGATGATCGGTGCGCGGTGCTTTCTTGTAGTTGCATTTTTATGGTTGTTATTGTTGTTTGTTGTTAAAGAAGGGCTATTACCCAGGCGCACAAACAAGCGCACAAGCATCACAGCATCTGGCCGTTTAAGTTTTACAGATTATTCAACGCTGACAATACCACAAATTCTGGTCGAGATCACAAAAAATAACATGCATACATATGGATAGATAGATGGATGCATGCATGCATGCACGCATGTTAGTCGACAATCTTGCGCAGAGTTGATTTAAAAAACAAAACAAAAAACAAAAAACGAAACAAAAAAACGAAAAAAGGAGAAAGGGAAAAAAATCAGTCATCTAGCCCGTCAGTCAGTCTCTTAGCCACTAACTTACTTATCACTATGAGAGAGTGAAGAGGTTCCTTACTTTCTGTCCGCTGGTTTGTCTGGCTTTATGTCTGTTCGGTTGGCTGGTTATTCTCAAAAGTTAATGTTTTGTCGGCTTGATTGTTATGGCTTATGTTGTGTTGCTCTGTTCTACTGCTCTGTTCTGTGCTGTTGTGTTGGGTGTGTTGTTTTGGTTGGTTGCAATGTAAATTCGTAAAACAATAAAGAAATAAATTACTTTCAATTCCAGATTTTGCAACAAAAGCCACAAGAGTAGCAACCGCATCATCTTCTGCTCACACTACGTAGCATAGCATAGCATCGCATAGCATAGCATAGCACCGCACCGCAACCATCATTGGCTTTGTCTCATCAACAGTCGTAATGTTTAAGAACTACAAGAGTAGTTTAAAAATAACAACAACAACAATAACAATAACAATAACAACAACAACAACAACGGCAACAGGTATTAACATTAGTCAGAACAATAAGATTGCAATGCAAGCAAAAAAAAAAAAACATCAACACGATAAAGCGCTGAAATCGTGGTTTATACAACGCGTCGCAGTAAAGCACTTGTTTTTTGTTTCTTGTTTCGAAAAGGAATTTTTTTACTCCTTAGTACAAAAATGGCGTTTCAGTTGGTTAGCCCCGCGAGTGAGCGCCGTATGTGTGTGCGAAAATTTTCCCTCTGCTCAGTTAACTGACATGAACTTTGTGCGCTTAAAATTGCAATTTTAATGCAATTCGTGAGCGTGCCAACACACAAAAATTCAATCCAACCAACCAACGGCTGTTGGCCAAACGATTGCTCGGTTAAAGTACCACTTTACAACGAACAACAATAACAACAAAAACAACAGTAACTAAAGTTTAAATTTATTTCTGGGTTGTTATGTGCTTTTTACTTTTTATTTATTTTTTTTTTTTTTTTGGTTTTTTTGCTTTGTTTGTTTGCTGTTGTTGTTGTACGCCTGCTTTAAGGACCACCCTGCTTGTGTGTAAACTTTTGTGTGTTGTGTCTTTAGTTGAGGTTTTATTTATTTATATATATATATATATATATTTTTTTTTTTTTGCGCTTTTTAGTCTCAGTTCAGCCGTTGGTCAGACATTTTTATGACCACACACTTGCATATTCAAATGCCAAGCAATAGCAACTTTTTTTTTTCTTTACAGCCTGTAACTACACTCACACACAATCAAGTGTGTAGACTTATAGAGATACATTTTGTAATGTCAGCATTTATTATATATATTAAAAAGGAATTTTAAGGTTTCATTTTTGAATCTATGACGGTAAACATAAGCAGTTACAAACTAAAGCTGCCCTACGTCATTATGCACAATTAAGTTATAAAAAAAGCTAGAGAACATGTCGTTCCACGAAATCAAGGAGAAAGTTCGTAGCGTTTTTTCACAAAAATAAAAACATTTTGTTTTTAATTTTTTAAATGCATATTATTTGCAAGTAATTGTTTATTATCTTTCCAGTAAAACCCTTAGGCTATGCTTGCAGAACTTGTGGGATTTTTAGGTAAAGCACTGAACAAAATGATTTTCGTACCCACTTGGAAGTGAGCCGAGCTCTCTCAATTTCTTCGGAATCATTGAAAATGTGCATGATCCGCATTGATATGACGGAAGATAACGTCTTTTTTATTGGCCAGATTTGGATTCTTTACCTCAGTCGCGCAATTCGCTTTAATTGCAATGGTTGTTGAGAGTAGACATTGTGTTCAATTCCAATAAAAACAAAGCGCTATCTAAGACAGGTTGGACTTCGCCATCGCCGCAATTCAACGTTCATGCAATGCTTTAATGCAACCATTTTTTTTCTTTTTTGTATTTCGAACGGAAGTAATTGAAATGACAACAGAGGGTATCGCATAGTCGAGTAGATAAACGTCGCAACCACCAAGTCGATGTTCGCTCGCAACACTCCCTATCTCTTTCTCTTTCGCCATTTCTTCGTCATCATCAAGGCTTTGTCTGTGTAAAGCACATCCCCTGACTGATTAGTCATATATAACAACTTTTAGTGGCTAACTTACGCTCATGTATAGATATGTATATGTATGATTGTGTATAGTTATAACTTACGCTTGCAGGTGGATCTGAATAAGTGGAATTCCG
>KK499996.1:224285-251232 GCA_000688715.1 Glossina pallidipes | reverse complement strand
CGGCCTAGAGGGCCAAAAATGGTCGAAGAAACTCATTTGCAAGATTTTTTGAACGAAAACCTAGTTCATACTCTGGAAGAGCTTGCGAACAACTGAGCAATTGATGGATGTACTGTTTCTAGAAAATGCCGCTTCGAACCGTTTCAACATCGCGGTTTCATTGCTGGCCAGGCATTCCGTGGCGATGACAAGTGGATCAACTACGCCAGTTCCATGCGCAAAAATCCATGGGTTAGTCCAGGAGGGCCATCCACATCGATACCGAAGCCGAATGTTCATGGTTCAGGAGAGCAATCCACATGGCCATAAAGTTTTACTGTACGCACGGATTGGGATGGGCAACCTCTAGTGTATTAGGCGCTGCTAAAACTGAATGAAATTATTATTGCAAATGTCGACAAAACCTAATTGAACTGATTCGACATGGAAAGTACGCAAACAGAAGTACGCAGGATATTTCATTACAGAACGGGATGAAGAAGACGGCAACTAATTTCTTGCTTACATGTGCCTCGCTTCTGCTAGGAAATACAAATAAAAAGTAAATTTTATATAAACTCCAGTCTTACCACCGAATGAATTGTTTGTTCGAATAATCCCTAAAGCATACCTATTGCCGATAAAGAGGCACACAAGTTTAAATCGATTCGGAACATGATTATGAATTGGCCGCTAACATAAAGGGTGAGTTCTAGTTCAACTCCTCTCGGACTTAATGCACCCTGCACCATACGTGATGTAGGGTATAAAAATTAAAAATAAGAACATTAACACAGCTGTAGAAATGTTGAGAAAAAAATTCGAATTAATAATCTATTAAGTCATTGATGTAAATAATGATATGCGATGTTCAGTTATTGACTTTCTCAAGTATTCGGCGAATTTATTCATTTCACAATGCAAATCGCATCAACAAATCGAAATCGAAAAATTCGCTATAAATCAATGGCAGGAATATTGCTATTTTGATTGATATTCTCACGCTGCACGCTCTTTATTGAATTGTAATCATCAATATTTGTGGTTAAGGAAAATACTCGTAAAATAAATTTATTATTTAGCAATATTTGCATACACACATGAACACAACTATTGGAAGCCCTCGTTTTATGCGGCGAATAGAAAATTATTCCAAAAATTTATGAAGGGCAAGAATAGGGTCATTCCATAGGACTACATAGTGCACACTCTAAAGTATGATATTCTTCAACTCAATATCTCCCGATTCACATTCCAAACTTTAAATATTTTCTAAGCGGCGCGAAAGACACCTACATATTTTCCTACATGTTAATGATAATCCTTTTCTTTTGTTTTCCATCAATTCTAAGGTAAATATTTATTAACTCGCGGAGCTAACTTTCGAATATTATATGTGGCTATCATGTGGACGAAAATTCCCAATGCCTTTCTGCACTTTTTGTCTGAAACTTTGAAAGTTCTAAACTAAAGCATGAAGCTTCAGTGTTGCACGATATTAAGTCTCCAATGCAAATATGAAGTAACATACTCTTCTGCTTCGCTAGTATGTGTATAAAATATATATTTAATCTTAATCCATGTCAAAACGCACAACATAACAATTCATTAATCTTACATAGATCTTCATTCCTTAGCAGAGCTCTTTAATTTTTTGTAAGAAAAGTTGAAGTCCTGAACAGAGGGAGTTCAGTCAGAAAGTTAGTGTAATGTAACGAATGCCGATGCTTCTTTCTTATTGGAATCCGCCTATAGATAGAGCACGTGACGAGCATTTCATGAAGAAAATGATAATGCCTGTGTAACGTTTGTGTGACTACTAAAGGCGCAACTATTTATACCAAACAAAGTTTTTATGAAACAGTGCCAAAGAATGAAAGACATTTAGCCTACAAACGCAGAGTTGTTTAACGGAAGCAAATGCAAAGATTGGAGAGAAAAAAGCGAGTTGGAATAGATAAGTAATGTTGTATGTAATGACACATGTTAGACGACTTGGTTAACGATGTCATACATAATGTATACGTTGTTATGATAACAATTTTTCATCAGCACACATCAATTGTAATGAGAGACAATCTTTGTAAAACTGCCTCATAAGTAATGATACTAACGAAATCTTCCATAAACAGGACTTCGAATGTAAGCCCAGCTTAAACTTTCTCAATTGCGAGGCGTTCAGTGCCATCAGGAGTGTAATGAAATTAAGACGAAAAAAGCATATATAGGTCGGTTGCCCGAATCCAATAGCGTCTTCGGGTAGTCATTTCAAGACGATTATCTACGCAATGTCTTTCTGAAGCTATTGACAAAAGTATTTCAACAATGTTTCATTTAATATGGGATCCTACTCTGGCAGCCCCGTTCCTGTGACATATGTAAAACAGAACTGCCATCCATGGCATGATATGTTTAGTGCAATGTTTGCTACTTTACAATGCGGATCGTTTAACAACCGCTGAATGAGTTAAAATAGTAAAAACCTATTACGAAAATACTGATGCTGTAGTAGGTACATTTCGCACATTGTGAGCAGATGATGGTCGCTATAATTATCCATCTGAGTGCGCTATAGACACAACTGCAAAGAAGTTTGAAGAAACTCCATCTATGACTGTGCATCTAGGTCGAAGTTAATGCTCGACCAAACATATTTCGCTTGATAAACTGTTTTTTCTTTTTTTTTCTTAAGAGAAATCTAAGTTTGACTGCTGCAAAGAACACGTAGGACGATATTTAATTATTATGATCGTCATTTTTATCATTCCCAGAACAACGTTACGAGGAGTAAGCTCAAGTCCTATTTTTATATACCTTGAGGGAGGTTTTATACGGGCAAGAACTTTAGGTATAGTAATGGCATCAGGTTTTCCGTCAACGTCTATCAAAAATTTATAATGAAATTTTTTCTGATATTATTTATAATAGACTTTGTGCACTATAAGTCTGCTTGCAAGGCACAATCATGTTGCGTGGAAAATATTAACAAACTTTTTATAAACAGAAGGCGTGGTTTATGCATTATTTCTGTTTTCATAATAATTCTGCTCATTTTTCGGTGCAATTATGAACTACAGCGTAGCGAGGACCTGAACCCGACGAGAAGATAATACATGTTTAAGGTGAGATAAGTCGAAATTTTGTTACGTTCGTCAAATTTTTTGCTTATTTTCTATTGACATCTTTGCACATTAGCATAGCCCACCTAAGAGAAGACTCTACTGTGCTTTTTTTTATTTAAATTTTTGTTCTACACTTCACACATATAATACAATTGATGCGGTAGCTAATTATCTTTAGTCAACGTATTAACCGTAAGAGAGACATTATAACACGTAAGCATGTGCTATAATGTGAGATTTCGCTGGAGGTGCTTTTGTGTAATTAATACCTGGCGCCATACAGGCGACGTTTTAATTACAAAACAATTGAAATTTCACATAGAAATGTAGTTGAACATTTTTCTTTAAATTATTTTCCAAAAGTATTTTCAAAAAATATTTACAATAAATATTTCATTAAGCGCTTTTATGAAAAATCAAAAAAATAAATAAATAAATGAAACGCATCTTTAGCAAAAATGTATTTATGGTGGCAGTTTTACGTAAACATCGCCTTATGATATTTAGCGGAACGATTGCATATTATTGTACAAAAAAACAGAAATCAAGAAATATAAAATTTACCTAAATTTTCAATTAACCATCCATTAAATAAATTTGGTTTAATGGCTTTGTGTCCGTAAAAGTTGATAAGCCTTAACGTCTTTCTGATTCAATATTCTTGTTTCACGTATAATTAAGTAATTTCTCCTTTTGTTTGTTTGTTTTTTTTTTCTTTTTCCTTTGTTGCTCCATAAAAACTTAATGAAACTTGTTAAGAGGAGCAGTTCAATCAAATTTCCTTATAATCATCGTAATCGAACAATGGAACGTCCTACTCATCGTGGAAACAGCAAAATGCATTTTAACTTAATTACTAATTACGTGCAAATTAATAATTAACATACAAAATGAAATGAATTTATTGATTTTCATATATAAAATCGCTGTATGCGTAGCTGAGGCAAAACAACTTAAGAAACTTTTAGCCGACTTTAGCCGTTTACTCGGAAAGTAAACATGCTTCTGTTGTATTCACAGCTACATATGCGGTCATAAATTGGTTAAGAACCCTACGACCTTATGCGTGTGTATGACGAAAGATGAACACTATTTCCGTTATGGTCATATTTTAATTTTCCCTGAAATGAAGCGTTTGATGTTGTAATTAATTATTCAACTTCTGTGAACCGTTGATTTGCATCAATCTAAGAATGTGGTAATCGAATAGTACCTGGTCTGGACAATATGCTGGGTGCAGTAAAACTTCTCATCCCGAGCTAAGAATTATTTCGTTAGTTGATTTTGCGGGAGACGGAGGGACATCTTTCTCAGAACAAACATTTTTTACTCGAAATCTCGAAAACGACGCTCTGGCTCTTTCGTAGGCCGTCGCATTTTTCATTTCCGTAGCTTTAGCTCCACTTTTTTCCAGGTTAATCCAGTTAAAAACACGGAAAAACAACTGAAGCTTACATGATTTAAACATTGATATCAAACGAACGAATTCATTTGCATTCCTTATATAGGCGGGTACTATGGCCAACTCTTTACTGCATAATGGATTTTGTGTGAAGTAAATCTTTGTGTAGCAAAAATCTTAATTTGTAATATTTCCAGGAGGAAATAGGTCGACAACACCAATTGGACATAAGAGTTGAGCGCATCAAGTTTGACCACTCTATGTAAATTATTTACCCCGGCCGAGCATAATGTTTTGAACTATACCTATAGTTACTCGTTGTTCAGCGCAATAGTTTTTTATGAGTGATTTTGTTGTGATCTTTTGCTAGGACTACATCTATGACTACATCCTTTTCTCCGAAATTAGTTGAGTTGTCGTCGATGATTAAGAAATTGCAGCACAGATGACGATCTAAAATTTGGCATAAATATGTAGTAAGCTCATCTTGAGGTTCAGCGTAAACACGATCGTAATCGACAAGCCCGTAAATGAGAAGAAATACTCTTTTCGAAGTGACTTGCAATAGTTGGTAAATATCGAAGATTTGCTTTAGGGAGAGAATACATTGTTTCTACTTATTTGAAATATAAAAGTATGCAAAACTTCAGCAATTGCACGAGAGGAAGTACACGACAACATTATTACGGCGTCATTATAATAAATATGTGAAATGATTCGTTACGTGTGTTTATATAAAATTTCAAGAGACTACAGGTGTAATTTTGTACATTGGCATAAAATGCCAATTTCTTCCCCTACGTCCATTAACATAAATTAAATGCACGAATAAAGAAAATTAAAAAAAAAAAAAACTCTTTAAAATGCTTTAAGAAGCTTATATAAAATCACTATCGTAAAAGGAGTAACTTATTGACTAAGTATTCACACATACAGCTACAGTTCAGTTTGCAAGCGTACAAGCGTAGTATTAACCTTAAAAATTGTGCCTAAGTAGTTGTTTTGAAAGACATATTTTATGGGGAATTTATTAAAAGTGCTAACAAAACAATTTATGTGTTTTTAATGGCTTATTAGCCAAGCTTATCATGTCACCTTTTGTATTGAACAAGCTTACGTAGATATTTTTATATACTCATGCGAATACATAAAAAAATGCATTTGATTTAAAGCCTTAGGACGAGGTATTGAGAAAAACAGCGATCATGTATCACAATGAAGCCCTGTGATTGTTAACACATCTTTATGTGTATTTGCAGGTAAGCGTATTGCATGTTCAGAAATATTCTTAAAGGTGGTCTGGACTTTAATTTCTTGGGACTATTTTTTTTTCTCCTTTTTTTTTTTTATTATTATTATATTGTCGTAGTATTGTCGTAATAAATTAAATTTGCTATCAAAAAACATTAATTGTATAAAAACAAAAAAAAAAAAAATTTTAAATGAAAATTGAAATGTTTTTCGCAATAATTTGTAGTTTTCTTTATTAAAAAAAGTCGTATTAATACATGCCCTCGCAGACAATGTTTCTTGCCTTACATCTGCTATTTAGACCTTCGCGATCAATCTTTCATCACATCTGTAAAACTTCGGTCAGTATTCTTTTTGATTAAATTATTTAAAAATGAAATTAATACAAGGTTTCTTTAGAGTAAGCCGCCATCAGTATTCATTCGTTTACTTACTCATATTTTGCTTAATTACACATAACAACCGACGCATTTAAATTAAATGGTAATTTACACATTACAGAAATTGTAATCAGATCGAAACGAATCTTTTTACACCTAATACTTGCTTTGATTTGATTCCAAGCTTGTGGGCGCTCTGAGCGCGCGCATACGCACGCATACGAAAAATCTACCCTCTTCAAACGTACCTAATGCGTAGCGCACAATAAAAGAATAACAAACATTCGATCAAAAAGTAAAAAAATCATTTTTTACGCCCGAAGATAGCGTGTGGTGCTATGCAAGGATGCGCGCTGAACTTTTGAGCATATACGCAACATCCAAAAGGGTTCAATATAGACGATCTAAGCTTGTCTGTCCGTCCGTCCATCTGATGTCTGTCCAACTTTCAGATCGCAACTTTTTAGATCTTTTGAAAAAATTTGTTACACCGACACACACAAGCAAACACAGTTGAAAATGATTGACAATCGAACCACTCTTCCGACCCGCTGCCATATACTGCTTTATGTTGAAAACTTGTTCTATGAATAACTGTATTAAACGAAGTGGTGTAGGCTATTTAATGATAGGCCATATCTCGCTGCAGTGTTTTTACTTATTTTCAAGTGAATATTGATATTAGGAAGTCATGTCAGAAGCAACTAATTTTTTAGATGACACAACCACAAACGGCTTTCTAGATGCCTCTATGAATTAGTCTCCTTATCATACTAACCTGTGCTAGATAGACCCGAATTCGACAAAATTTGTCAAGCAAACAATTTATTTCAAGTCGTCTGAATCGTCCGAGAAACTACAATCATAAGGTCTACGAAAACCAGCAGATTATGTAAAGTCTAGTATTTCCCTGGAAAGTCGGTCATCTACCCTACGGTAATTATCGAAAGAAACAATAGTTCAAGTAAAGCATCTGAAGAGGACAACGTAGCAAAAATTATTGCAAAGAGATAAGAAACCGAAATGTCGCGCAAGTCGGATTGCATTACGCTTCCCCCATGATCTTTATAAGACCTCTTGCTATTTTACACTTCTTGTATCTAACATGTGCTTTAATATATATCTCCCTCTCCTTCTCTCTCTGAAGTTGCAAGGCAAGAAGAAGAAAATTCTTAAGTAGTAAAGCATTTAAAAGCATTTCAATTTATTCATATATCAAAGTAGTCGCAGAGTCTACATGCAAAGCATAAATCGTTAAATATTTACGAAATCGATTTTATAACAAATTGCTTTGTAATCGTTGTTCCACAAAGCCATCTAAAATTGTATCTTTTGCAAACGATTTAATTAATTTTCTAAACACATTCGGAAAACAAAATTAAATGAGTGATTGATATGTTGAATGCTAAAATGTTTTACTAAAATACTTAAGAAAACTACTACAATACAATTTCTTGTTGTTCATTACTTTACATATTATTGTGCATATTTTGATGTCACACATTGTAAACGTGTGCGTTTGTCAATTACTGTTGATATTTAATGATCACAGTCATAAAGAATTTATTTTACATTTATTTTCATTACACGGTACACCGTTGGGTTGTGTTCGAATTCTTTTTGTTTTTCGCTTTTTATTTTTATTATTATTGGTTGACTTTACGCCGCTGTATTCGTAAGTATATGTATATGTGGTTTCGTGGGCAGGGTATATGACGTATTACGGTAGGTGAGGCTTCAGCTTTTTTTCCCTTTTTAAGTTGTAATTTACTTTTATAGACATACGAGAAATATTTAATGGAGTCTTAGTAATACCTTTTCATACTAAAAATGTAGTGCATTTACGTTAACTACCAGGCCTTGGAAATTAACTTATAAAACGGAAAAATTTGACTAACTTTCCTCAATCAATAAGATTCAATGAAAATTATTAGCATAAAATGAAATGTTGTTTCTCTTTCTTCTAATTAGTGCTTAAAATCAAGCAAATTCATGATTGAATTATTTTGACATAGAAATCATGGTCAGTCACTCTCTCTTTCCCTCATAATTTGTCTTTAAAAAAAGACTCACTAAGGTCGTTCTTTGCTCACTAAGCTACCTCCCAATATTCCTTCGAGAGTCTCAAAGAAGAATTTTCTTCCCCTTCGTTTGCCTCAGCGTAGGTGTGATTGCGAACTGTTTTCTTCCTTCTACTTTTTTTGTTTGTGCTGGTGTATGCAACATCCCGAAGGATTTCAGATAGGTTCATTTTTCATTATATTATATTGATTAAGAATCACTCTCTTGAATCGATCTAAGTTTGCCTGTCCGTCTGTCCATCTGTCCGTCTTGTATATATTTTATGTCTTCGACCTATAGATTGCTGTTTTCCTCATATTTTAATGAAATTTCGTACACGCACTCGTCTTGGCGCGAGGACGAACGCTATTGAAATGGTTCGCATCGGGCTACTTTTCGACCATTTCTAATGTAGCGCTTTATTTTGAGCAGAAGTTATATAAACAACTATAGGATAGTGCAAGGTATTTCATAGTGGTCCGCGGTCCACTACAGTACACTTGCTTGTTATTATTTATTTTCAAAAAACGATTCATATGACTATGTGAATTCGTTATTACTTAACTTATGCGATTAAGACAACAACATAGTTCAATTCCTCTTAAGGGGAATATTTGGTACTCGCGATATCAATCTTTGCATTCGGGTTCCTAATATTCTATTGCTGTTCTATTAACATATTCGCGACCGGTGTCAACTGTTTATTGATATAATATTTTTACGCGAAAGAAATAAAAGTCCGTGAGAGGAATATGCGACAGTATTCAGTTACCCTCGATCGAGCCTTTAACCAAGTACTCCTTGTGAAAGGTTCTCTATATAGAGAGTGTACCTAGTCTCTTACTAGCTTCTTTTACATCTGACACAAGAGATACATTAGCACTACCAAATGTTTGTAAATAGCGTAATAAACGTGAAAAAGTGGAATGGATGGACAATGCTTGCCAAGCTATTGCCTAATTCTCACCTTTTTGTCTAAGAACACAGTTTAAATTTCAAATTTATTGCTTTCAATGTCGCTAAAAAAAGTTCAAAATACAACCCGCTGTCCATGCTTCCAACTAAGTAACAATAATATTCCGATTTCATTAAATGAAATTAGCAAAAAAAGATTTACTAGATTCTAGCCTCAAAATCTTTTTTACAGCCCCCCTGAATAAACGCCATGTTTCCGATTGTAACACGCGGACATATTCGTAGGGACATAAGCGTTGTGGTATGTTCTTGCAAGCACCTCGGGATTGTGAAGTAATATACCCATATCCATCCGACCATCACTTCACTTGGACACTTTACTGATCATATCCGAACGGGTCTTGTTTAGTTTTTATATATTTCAAATTTCGCATGTGCGTTCACTTTCGATATATTCTGAAACTTCTCTCTTTCTTTTATTTTACCCCTCTGACAACTTTTTTTATACCGAAAAATTACGATAGCGTCCTTCTGGCCTATTGCTCCTGTGTTTCGTTCCATAGGCATAAGTTTTTGCTGATGGCTTTCACTGGTAATGGCTTCAGTTAGTTGGAAAAAACCATAACATACCACGCCCAGACCACTCCCTCAAATAGAGTCGCCATTGATGTTCGATTTTATTGTCGACCTGAATGTTTTTCTTAGTCTGCATCTTGGTTATTTAGGTTTTGAACATCGTAACGCAGTGACTGTTCATGGCTCGAAAAAATTTCCATCGAATGAAGCAGGAAAAGTGAATTTTCTCGCAAATGATATTTTCTTGGCCCAGAATCACACACCTATTCACAGATCTAAGAAACTAGGATGTGTACGCCTCAGGGTGATAACCGAAACAGTTTCGTATAGTGTGAAAACTGTACTTTCAAGAGAAGTAGGCATAGTTTTGTTCCGCGCCTGAAAGTATTACTCATACTCTCTCGTATTCACACAACCAATCTGGCGGTTTCACACTTGTTGCACTTCAAGGAAAGATCTTTTGATGTTTTAGGCGAGTGCATTGAACACGCCGCATGCCAACGATGTCTATAATGTTACAATGCGTATGTTGTCAGTTAATATAGTTATATACATTTAATCGTGAGAATAAAAAAGTGTAGACTCAATTTCTTAAAGACTTCTTTCATTTTAATTTCACTTAATACAAGGTCTTCAAAATTCGCTCTGAGCCGAATATGATTTTTCTTGACTCACTTAACTGCACTAATATTTTACTCGGTAAACTTACATTTTATTGATTTTCACTGTCGAACTGCTATGGTTAATAAGAACAGAATTCTTCTACTGCTATACCTTTGCTCATTACTTCAGAGAATGTTAATGTAAAACCAATTCCATTCGTTTATTACATTGAAGCCTTTTTTTAAATGCGACTCTCTTTTACTCCGCTAATAGCATCCTGGTTCTTTAGGGCGTTGTACACCATCGCGATGCTGAAATCTTACGACTTTCGATCAATAAGTTGGTTGGCTGTGCTGGTTAGGATAAAGTTACATTAACTTGATTTTAACTTTTCCACGTTGACTAAATCGAATTTATTAAATGAGTTTATTTGCTTTTAATTTTCATTCCGGCTACCATTAAATCAATTAGTAATTTTTTCTTTAACTTACTTTTCAGTTTAAGCTTTATACTTAATTCTAGCTCGAGGTCTCCTAGTTACTCATCGATTTTCCCAGTTACTATAAGATAAAGCGAAAAAAAAGTTAGAGTAGACAGCATATTAACAGCACTACTGCTGTGTGTGGCCAAATGGCGATCATTTAATTTAAAATTTATGACTTTTTTTGGGGGAGCACGCAACACGAAGTCATCTCACATACCGAGGTTCATAATGAAAGAAACAAATTAAAAAGTCCTAAATTTCTGACACAACTTCGAAAGGAAAGAAAAAAAAAAAAGAAAGGAATTAACCATATCCAAGCCCTAGTTAATAAAATGATTTCATCAAAACAACAAATGAGTGTTGTACAGCAACAAAAGCAACAACAACGACAACGACAATAACAATAACAAGCAATAGCAATAACATTTTAGTAATGAAAAACACCCAAAGTGTCTATGCGAACACTACGTGGAACAGGAAAGGTTTAAGACGTAGCAAATTGTGAAAAAAATAATAAAAAAAAAACACAGTCGGATAAAATGTAAAGTGTGAGTGAGTGAATGAGCGAGTGAGTGAGTCTGTGTCTTTAAGTATGAAAATCTTAATCTAAGAACCGCTAATAAATTTTAACACACACCAAAAATTAAAGATAACTACAGAAAACAGAATCGTACAAAACATACAAGACTAACATATATATAAAAGGCCAATGAAATAATATGCTTGAGAAAAACATAAATAAAAATAAAAAATATGTAAAAATAACCTCAGTTAATTTCTTAATAATGTTGCTGCAGCTTGTTGCTAAATTTTATGATTGTAGATGTAGCTGTTATACGTTGTTCGCCATAGTAGCTGATGGCCTTTTATTGAGGCATAATTTTTGCATTTGCTATATGTGGGTATGTCTGTGACTCCTTTAGTGTGCTTGCTTATAGTTGGGTAGAGTGTTAGTTGATTTTTTCCTTTTTTTTTTTTGATTTTTTCTTCTTTCATTTTCTCAGCCACTATGGTGGCCCAAAAAATCGTAATGATTTGTATAGCGGCCGTCATTGTTGTTGCTGTTGTTGTTTTTTCTTTTTTTTCAATTTTGCTTCCTACTCGGCGTTTTATTTTTCAACATCTTATGTTGAAATGAAATCTTTATTTCCTTTCGTGACTATAATTATGAAAGAATTGAAAAAAACCAACAAAAATAAATGATTGTTTGTTTGTGTTTCATGATCAACGATTAACAAAAAAAAACAAAAAAAAAAGATGAAAAAGAAGAAAGAAACGAAACACAGATACAGCCTTAAACTACAAAAGAATCAACGCATACACTCAGACACACACACTCTCGCACAAATATAAGCTTTGACTAGTTGCTTTGCTGGAATTTAATAATAAAAAAAAAAAAAAAAAAAAAAAAAAAAAAATTAAATAATATCTGAGATAAAATGAAAAAACTGTTGATAGTCTTGTGGTTGCTGTTGTTATTATTATTGATTTAAACAAAGGTTGAACTCATTTGTAGCAGTATAATAAAGTTATAAAATTATTAGTATTTTACATTAAGTGAGTGATTTGAAAAAAGAAAAAAAAAACAACGTAATAGTAATAATGATAATAAAAAGATATCGAAAACGAAAACGAATACAATAATCTCAGTGATATGCAAATAAAGCAAAAGACTTAAGACACGAACTTGATATTGAATTAATTCCCAATTTTATGTACAAATTTTTATCTACAGATAGATAGATATGCATGTGCGCCTGTATTAAAAAGTATTCTAAGATTTATCCAAAAGCTATCGATTAACAAAATTGAGGCGATGTAGTTGTGCTTGCCTATGCTATGTGTAAGTGAGTGAGTGACAAGTGTTATTTGTTTTAAGCTGAACAACATAACACAATGTAACAGCGAAAACTGAAATACGTTAACACAGCATTATTGCGTGTGATTTGTAATCATGTTCACGTCTCTATCTTTGTCTGAATCTCATGCTATCTAAACTTTTTGTTTTTTTTTTTTTTCTTTGGCCATTTTTGTTTTCATATATAATTCTAAGGCAGTCAATTTGACAAGCACGTTTGTAAATGTATCTAAAATAAAATAAGCCTAGATTTTCAAAATTTTCCTTTCCTCTTAAACAAGTTTATTTATTTATTTATTTTTATTTTTATTTTTTTTTCGTTTGCTTTAGAATTCATTATGTTGTTTAGATTGTAAATATCAATATTGACTCGTTATGGTGTTTTTATATCAATTTGCGAACATATTAATGCCACAGCAGACAGTTATAGAGTGTTACATATATTTATTTAAAAAATTTGATTGAAAATTTACATTTAAGATAAATAATATTTTTATTAATTTTGAACAATTTTCGTGAATATGCGAATATGCGAATATGCGAGTATGTGTGGTCTTATACTAATTACTTTGAAACGATTATGTTATTGAAAACCAACCAATTTAGTGGTTAAAGTAGTCAGTAAGTTTATTGCTTACGTTGTGCTTATTATCGCTGCCAGTCTTTTCTAGTTTAAGAAATTTGCGTAATTCTTACCTAACACTAGTTCTTCTAATATGATTTTTTAAGTTTTATGTAGCTGGGTGCGGGTATGAAGCGATTGAAATCTTACTTTTTGTGCCTCAAATTCCAATTTAAACATACCATGCTGTGGACGCGCTTCATGGCTAAATTATCGACAAAGCTAGGTTGAGCCACGTTTGATTCCTGCTTAGGATAGGATGTCAAGGATCTTTTTTTTATGTCCTTTAGGCAAAGAAAAATGATGCGCCAAATGTTGTAATGTTCCTCATTTGGCGCAAGACACAACGTTGTAGAAAAAATATATTTGTTTTCAGATGTCTAAGCTAGCAACTAAACACAACTTCAGACATATATTTTTTCTGCACGTGTTGTTAGGGCCGTTTATATGCAAATTCCGATTTCATATTTACATACTTACTGCCGAGGCAAATGAAATTCTTTGTTTTATATGTTCAATCATTATAATAATCGTAAATGTTGCTTGGATCGAATTGCGCAAGCAGCAACGGCAAGCGACATATTAGCAATTTTTTCAAATTTAATTTTAATTAATTAGTTGTTGCATTAATTTACACAACTGATCAGCTCTTTGTCCACAGAGGCATCACATTTGAATCACCTTTATGTGCCTTATTCTAATCCCAAGTAGAATTTTCTTTATGTCGGTTCCCCTTGATAAGTTCAATTAAACTGACAAACCTTAATATATTTTTGTTATATGTAACAAAAAGGCTTTTTTCACATATTGAAGATTTCTATAATTCATTCATACATATAGCATTATACAGCAGTCACTGACGTTTCGCATCGAAAGTCACGAACATCACATTTCATTTGAAACAAAATCGATGATGATCCGCCAGAAACAGTTATTAGTTGGTTCAATTAACTCTAATATAGACTTTTCTTAATCGGCCATCATGACGATGATGAATGAATGTGTTTATGTTTGATAAATATTTGATTAATCAATTTATACCTTATTTTAAAGCTTTTCAACCTATCATCGTTTGGTAATGAAATGATGAATAAATTTACCTTCAATCAGGCGAAATTTGCGTAAAATCTTCAGCGACTATTATCACTTATTACATCTATTTATCTCGTTCATTAACTCGATTAAAATCTGACACTAACTGCTGACTTTTTCCCCTACTTTTGTAGAAATAAAAATATATGCAATTTGTCGAGGGTTCGTTTTGTATTTCTATGGTTTCTATTTTTGTAAATAACATAGTATTACTCAGGTGAACTGATAACAAAAATTGACTATAACTCGAGGTGCGAAGTGTAAGAAGAATATACACTCCGTCTGTGTTGAATCCGCATATATGTTACTTCAAAAAACATATGGAAAATACAATAAGCTGCGGGCAGGGATAACTTCGTATTTTCCCGAATGCGACGTGTATTTGAGTGCAACCCACAAATGCTATGAATACACACATTGGTTCTTTTCTAATGTATGTTAAGGAGGTAAACCTCTGTAACAGCCTTATGTGCCTTGCCGATTTCAAAAAATATGGTTCGAGATAAACGCTTCTAAAGCTTTAGAACGAGTTATACGCATGCTTGTTTATCTGAATAAATTTTTTATTATTTTCTTGTGGTAATCTATTAGTCTGTTCCAAGACCATAAAACTGCTCTTTTAAGTTTATATATTTGTCCTTCTTTTCTTTTCTCGAAGATTCTAGGCTACAAGCTGCCTCTTTTACTACATCTATCAAACACCGCTCAGCTTTCTTGATCCAATTAGCGGCGACTTTAACGCAAAAATCGTAAGTTTGCGTACCCATATCCACAATTTTTAAAACGCTGGTCATTCCGTCACAGCCTCTATTAAGCAAAGAAAAAAAAGAGTAGATTCTTTGAAAAATGTACAGTGGTCTAACCTGCTAAAGACTTCCCGAGCTCAGCCTTTATTGCGCAGATTGAAATCGCCGGCAATGACGATTTCCCACTCGGGGGGATTGTAAAATATAAAAGGTATAGATATAGTTGGCTAGTGAAGAATCCACCCTGTGGGCTACTGTTCGGACTGCTGTAAATAAACCCGAAGTGCAATACATGTGTTCGAACATAGAGAGATAAAACCGGGATCCAGGTTCCCATATTATAGCTGACATGCTGTTGCGTATATATACCACAATATCTCTGTATGATGTGGCGTTTGGGGTCATATTATAGCTAAGCAAATAAAAACCTTGCGAATCATCGTTTTCCCTTACCTGTGTTTCACATAGAGCGAGCGCATGTACACACGCAGTTCGCGTATATTGCGATAGTGAGTTTTGAGTTTATTCACCGTGAATGATAATTCAAATTAAGTCGAATGCTTCGCGCTTTTGAAGTAGTGTTGGCAGGTCTAGGCCAAATCGGAGAGTGTTATGCCTTTACCGATGGGGCACTCATCATATGCGACCATGGCACCATCGACTTATCGTGTCAATCAAATTGAGTGGAATTTCGGGCTAACGGAAGACTGTTGATGTAATGGGGAACATTAAAGCCCTAGGCGGCCGTTCGCAATCAGTTTACTTTTGTACAATAAATTGCTGCTATTAAGGTTTTTCTCTTATTGATTCGTTACTCTTGTTATTTGTTGTTGTCTTTTGTTCTTATTACTACTACTGATGTTGCTGTTGTTCTTATTCTTATTTGAAAGATTTTTGTTTTCACTACTGCTCTTGCCATTTTTGCTATCGTCATTATTGCTTTTGTTATTTTTATTGTTGCTGCTGTTCTTGATACTTTTATCGCTCCTATTACTGTTTTTGCTGCATATATTACTAGTGCCGTTGTTGTTGCCTTTGCTGCTGTTACTATTGTTGTTATTGCCGCGGTTGCTGTCGTTGTTATTGTCGTTGTTACTGTTGTCATTGTTGCTATTGTTATTGTCAGTGTTAGCGGTGGTATTTGTTTAGTTGTCACTACTGTTTTTGTTATTTTTATTACTATTGCTGCTTTGATTATGACTATTGTGTTTGCTTTTACTGTTGTTCTTGTTGTTGGTACTGTTAATATCACTACTATTATTGCTGTTGCTGTTGCTGCTAAGTTTAGGGCGAAGGAAAAGGGACCTTCCAGTTTTGGCATGGAAGCCGCTCGCTGCGCTTTTCGGCCGTTCTTTACTTATAAGACAAATCTCTGAGCTTGAAATTTTCCCGAGAAAATGCCAGTGAAACATTTTAGGGGTCTGCTGTTGTGCACAACCACTAAGAGCTTTTACTACTCGAATACATACAGACCATTTTTTGTTTATTTTTTTTGGATATTTTTCAAAAATGGCATTTTTTATTACTTATTTCGAATGCTTAATAATCTCGTCGCATATTTTAATTCTGTCCATCCCAAAAACATTGTCAAAAATATGCTTTTTTTAGGTCGTTCAAGCGACTTAATTAATAAATAAATCTTTTAAAAAGATTTATTAGTTTACCAAAAACGTTTTAAATGAATATCCAAAATTTGGAGAGTTGCCTTCTCCTATGCATGGTGTAGGTTTGCGTACGTACGAAAGCTATCCAGCTTTCTGTTTCACGTTGAGTTAACTTAAAAATTGCAAATATAACTTTGTCTAAACATAAATCAATATAAATATTTTTGTAATGATTTGACTGTAATGTGTCAGTGCTTATAGTTAATTTTGTTTATTCCCCGCACGCCCCTCTCTCATTGAATAACATAGATGGTTTCGTTACATACAAACCGCATATCAGTCACATGAGAGTCAAGCTTGCAATGCACATATAATGTAAGTTAGTAGGCCTCTTAGAGTTAGACGGGCAGATAGACAGATAGAAAATAAGAAAATAAATAAAGCATAAGATAAAAAACATACATAGTGGATACAATTACACTCATACTTACGCTTACGCTCACACAGCAATGCTTATGTTGCTTAAATGATTATTACAATTTTACTCAGTTTATTTGCCTTTATTTCTACATTTGCATGGCTCGGCGTATTTGCAATTAAACTAAACGAAAATGAAATGAAAATTGTTGTACGGTTTGCTTTTTCTTTTTTCTTTTTTTCTGTTTCTCTTTCTTGTTGTTATTATTATTATAAGCATGTCAAAGGAATCACAAACTATGAAGCTTAATATTAATGACATGTGTCTCATGTGCAGGCAGCCAATACGGCACTACGAATAAGACTCAAACAAACTCAATGCAATAAAAGTATGTTCAAGTTGTTGAACAATGTATTTATTTGAAAATTTATGGCAATTAAATTAAAAATAATTGCTTTAAAATCGCAATTCGCTGTCTTATCATAAATTTCACTTTTTCTCGATTGTTTCTTCTTCCACTGAAACGCTAAGGGGAGTGAAGAGGCTCTTGATAGTTTTTCGTTTTTTTTTTTCTTTTTTTTTTTTTTTGTTTACAAAACATAATTATGTAATTTATAATCTGTATATTATGTGAATGAACATAAAAAGTTTTTCTAAATCAATTTTAAATATCGTAATATTTTAACACCTGTTTATTGACCGCAATGAAAATACAAATTGAAGGCAATTCAATCAATCACTCATTCACTTACTTACTTATTATCTTATCAATTTTTATGCAAATTTTACGTAATAAATTTTTATGGTCGTTAAATTTTTCAAACTTTATTTTTTTTTTTTAACTGTAAAAACATTTTTTGCAAAATGCAATCACGAATTGGACGCCAATAAATATGCAAATTGTGTGTATGCATCACTGAAGGCATACTCGGTACGTTGAATACTTATAATACGGAGGAGCCCGCACGGAGAACTCTCACTCACTAAACTTAATAAGGTGTGCGTTCGATCTTGACAAAATTCTACTCTTGCTTTTGGTAAATGTGACTGCCTTCTCTAGGGATGTCTGCTGTGCTTGTAACAAGGTTGTAGTCAGAAAGAACTTGGAAAAGAGAAAGCGACAGGGAAGGAATGGCAGCTGCCTGTTGGGGGCGTGCACAATCGGTAAGTGTTACTCGGCTTTATTGGCTGAGCACTCAATCTAGTCACGAGGAAATATGAGTTACCGCACTGAGACTTGAACCCGCGCACACTAGCTTGGTAGACGCGGCTTTTAGATTCTTGCATTATCCACTTCATCTACCCGCCTACGTGTTGGCCGGTAATCATGTTGCTGCTTTGCTCCTTTCCAAGATTATTTATTTTGTAAAGAGATGTCTCAGAAAGACCGGAGAATGGCATTTTGAATGCCTTTTGCTATGAAGGTTTTCAATAAAGTTTTATCGCACTATTGTAATCTGATTCATCTACCCGTACTGTTTTACAAGATTAACGGAACGTTCGCTCAATTTGATTGTAAGAATCTAGAATTTATTAACCATTGCCTCAGCTTGACCATTTTCCCAAGATCCTACCTACCTAAGGGATCTACTGACATAAGAGCGGATATAAATAGAGTGATCGCGGCCAGACATGTAGCTAAAAAATGGAACCTGGAATTGAAAGGTAAAATTTTTGATTATTTCATATCATATTTTCAAAAAAGAGAAAACTCTCTAACGGATGACAGCTATTAAGTACCTTACAGCAAAATAAGGAGTTATATGGGAATTGGTCGAAAAGTAGCGTTCTTCCTTGGGCCAAAACGCGTTGCTCTACCATATTTCATCAAAATATCTCAAAAATTGCTACCTGTGGGTTGGACACAAAAATACATGGGCAGACGTATCGATATAATAAAAATTGGGTCTATCTTATGCACTTCTGCACAAACTTGATGTACCATGTGCCACGAGTAGTGTAGGGTATAAGTATGGTAAGTTTAGGGTTAAAATGAAAAGATTTTTCGCTAAATTTTTTTCGACAAAGACAAGATTTCAAAAATTGCTAAACGCCACTCACTGAAAAATGTGGCAGTAATGTCTGTTGCTTTCTCTATCGACAAACAATAAGAGAAACATTTTTCAAAATAAATTTAAACGAATTTTTGGCTTCCTGGTAAAATGTAATTAAAAGACATTGCATAGGCAAAATTGGCTCTTTTTTTCTTCAAGATTGAAAATTGAAAAGTAAAAAAAAATAATGTGAAGCAGACGAAAATGTTTCATAAGCTTTTAAATGCAGTCCGTTTGTCTGTTTATGTAAATTATTGCCGCGTCTTAGAATAATACCTCAAGGACAATAAAACTGATTTTATATTCTCTGCTTAACTACCGTATCTTCAGTTTTGAAAATCTTCGTCGACAAGAAATAAAATTTTATATATCCATCTGTCAAATATATAGTGGATATGGTATGTTGCATATTGTTGTACTCATACATTATTACAATGTTTGCTAGATAAGGTTGAAGTAATTTTAACCAGGCTTATGGCCATGAATGGGAAAAACAAGAAATTTCGATATTGAAAATGCTTCTAATAGTAATGAGCGACAAAAACATATTCAGTCAATGGACGTAAAACAAGAAGAACTGGTAAAAGGATAATAATATTCGAGAAAGGTATCAAACATCCATTTAAGCGTCTTAAAGAAGAAAAAAATGTCTTTGAAGAGACACAGTTCTCAAACAGAAAGCAGAGAGGAGCTGTGCCAGTGCGTTGTTGGTGTTGCCCTTAAAATGGCATAAGGACATCGAACGAAATGTCGCTGCACTAAATTTGTGTTTTTCCGTAACAACAGTGGAAATCCGCATGTTGATGACAGGCTCCGTTCAAATCGAATATAAGTTCGTGTTCATACTTTTTTCTATTGTTATTATAAATTATTTAGCAAGCAGATAAATACTTTCGAGAACGAAAGTAGAACGGACACTAGCAACCTGGACTATTGGCACTTTTCTTTTAAGCGATAAACTGGAGGGTTAGTCTAGTCGCTTTAATAAAGTTAAATATTTCATTGACATTAAGTTCTCCAAGGCGTCTACAGAGTCATACACGAATCGACGAGTATTGGAGTGTATGTGTTTGTTTATTTCGTTTAATTTCATAGTTTTTTTTTATGATTTTTTGATTTATTTACTGATTATATTTAAAAATAAGTTCATTTTAAACATATTTAGAAGCGAACATCAACAACTAATGTTATAGTCGGCGAATTGTTGTTATCTTTAGCAAATTACGCGTCCTCCAAATTTTTCTCACATTATTTTAATTCAAACAAAAGAAATTCTTTCTTCAAAAAAAAAAAAAGAAAAACAAAAAATAAATTTACAAAAATTTTATTCAAATTACCGACACTTGATGGTCTTTGTGTTTATTTCTGCATAAAAGCCATTTAAAAAAATTTATTGTGAAGAGAGTGCCGTCTTACATTTTGATTGTTGCTGCCAAGCTTAAAGCCCTTTGAAAAAAGGCTAATTTAGTGAATTATGCCGCCAGACCGTATTATTATTTTATATACATATACAGATACATATACATATATATTTGTTCAGTGTCCAATTCAACTACTCAAGTAGACTTTATGTCGCTGATATTTGGCTTTGGTATAAAAAATTTAAAAAAAGTATGTTCGCTTTGAATATCAGTCGCAAAAGGCAACGTTATGAGAGCCTTTCATTATCCCCTTAATATTAATAATTACACATTAATTGCTAGACATTTTTACGTTGGATCTTTAGATGGATCTTTAGAGCCCAACTCAATTCTTGCCATGCCCCGTATTCATAGTCCATAACTTATGGGTATTACGATTTAAAGTTTCGTCCTTTTTTCTAAATTCACATACGATTCTTTTGCTTTTGTGAACAACCTTGCTGAAGGGTGTAACTCTTCCAAGTTGGGTGAAAAAGACCTCAATTTTTAGAGCAAACAAGCGAGCAAATATGCTTAAGCCATCCGTTGGTCATGTATATCCATATATATGTATAAACAATGCATATGAAACTTTCATCACTTTATCTATGCATGTTACAAATGCGATAATAAACTTGACATACTTCCCCTGTTCGCTTGGGATGCGTATAAAAAATGAAATAAATGAAAAGCAGCAAATAAATAACTATTTAAACATATATTGGCGGCTTTACTTGACAACCGTCACAGCTCTGACATAAGGCTAACCTAAGCATCCTCAATCAAGGGCTGCCAAAGACATATACGCACATAGATCACTCTTTATATGCGCATATGCAGATATAAGCAATTAAAAACCCTATGTCATGTCTTTTGTGCTTTTTTGCCGGCTTAAAAGCAATAAAAATAAAAAGCTAAAAAAAAAATTGAATGTCTTTTGTTTTACTTACAACAAAAAAAAAAAAAACGAAAATGTTTTATTTAATGAAAGCGAAAGACTTGAATTTTTTTTTTTTTATTTTTTATTCAAAACAATATTCCATCACTAATCAAAATGGATTTTACGGCTCGTTTGATTTTTGATGCTTTCGGAGATTTGTGTTTGCAAAGAAAAATATTTGATATTTTTTTCTTTCCTTTTTGGATAAATTTAATAAAAACTTTTATAAAAAATTGTAAAAATAAAAAAAGTATTTCTTATCCGAAGTTGTTGCATTGAATGATATCTACTGCCTTAAACATATAAGTTTTACCGGAAATTGTTTTGTAGACTTGAAACAGTCATTCTCGAATATTCAATTTCTTGCACACAAAGGTTTTCCAGTATTTTCAACTTTGAAATCGCAAGCATTGAAATAGCGGACTTGGTTGCAGCGCCCCGGAATGGAGCGTCGTTCCAAAACGCTACCTGACTTTATGTAAAAGTAGAAATGAGGGAATCTTTGGCAGCGTCTCCATTGCTTTCCCAAAAAGTTCGCCTTAATATTCAGAAAACTTTTAAGTAAGCAGTGCGTATCAGATATATATAAAAGGTTAGTTTAGTATTCTTCACCTGCATTGTTTAACTAAACCAATAGAAAATAGAAAAAAATTCACTCAGTGTCAGCTTTTAGTTCAAAAAAGTTGGACCACAAATGATGTCAATATTACTAACCCTCTCGATGACAAAGTTTATGAAACTAAGACGATCCAACTAACGTCTTTTTCTTTGGGAATGCTTTTAGTGTGCTATAGAAACCCAAAACCCACAGAGAAGTTAAAAGTCCATCGATAAGGCATCAGACTATAAATTCCTAGTTGGATTTCCTCTTTGCCTGTCATATTTTGGACCGCTTTCAAAAGGTAAGATAATGGATATTTGCCTCCATGGCGTAGGCAATTCAAAATTTCTATTAAAGCACAAAAAAAAAAAAAAAACAAATCGGTTTTCTGAAAAGTCCACTGTGGCTTACAGAGGGCAAATATTTTCTAACCAAACTTTTTGCATGCTTACATCGGTCTAGCGATATATTTTCAGCTCACAGCATTATCTGCGTGTATGCGTTTACAATAGATGTGAACATAGATGTGAACATTCTTCTCCTGCTTTTTTCTTGTTTTCTTACGTTCAACACACAAGGGTAGGAGTATATTTATTTTATCGAAACTTTTACAATATCCAGAAAGTACCTAAAAACAGCCTATGCAATATCTACGCTCATATTGATGGGTATCGAACTTCACATCAATCAGTTTACCCATCCGTGTTATGTCGGTGGTAAACATTATCCTGGTTACCGACCAAAGGATGCCAACTTCAAATTCGGCATAAATATTGAAAGTTCTTGCGTGCAGGTTGGTATTGAATTTGGACCAAACGGGGGACAACTGCGTTTCCAAAAGCTAACAAAAACCATTTTTAACGTTGCTTTAGAAGCAGAAAAAACTTTGCCGTCATCGGCAGAGATTAATTATTTCGAAGCCAACCAAAAAAAAAAACCTACGAATTTCAACGAAAACATCCCGCAACAAAACAATTATGCAAAGAAGTTCTCTCAGAATCAAAGAAGATAGTAACCAAACAACCGAACGTACTACAACAATTTCGTAGATGCCTCCAGCTAACACAACCAGACCTACACGAAGCACAACACCCGCAGTTATTATTCCAACCCATCACACGGTTTTGTCAATTCTTCAAGATAGAATAACCTCGACTGTACAAGATGCAACAATAGCAACAACCGTTCTAACCCACCACATCACATCAATTCTCGTAGAAATCAAAACTATAACCAGAGAAACACTTACATAATACAAAAGCAGGGAAACGGATTATACCCAGAGGAAGTCATCCTCGCACAAATTCTGGAGAACCAATCGCTAACATGCGATCATTATCTGAGGAACTAAAAAATTATGTAACACTCACAATAGGTAACCGTTCGAAATCCTTTGCCGTTTTAGTTGCCTCAGGCGCAGATATTAGCTTATGTAACTGGTGTGCAGAAGACAGAACACGATCAGCGCTGATTAATGGGCATCACAAAGGAACAAATTTACTCTCTTGGCTCCACAGTTGCAAGCATTCAATTAGAAGATGACACCCTACAACATCAATTCCAAATGATACCTCAAGACACATTGATAGCAAAAATACTAGTAGAAGAACTTATACTAAACCATGGAGTGAAATCAGATAATGGATCTACATTCAACGACAAACTGATCGAAGAAATCTGCACACTACCGCATATAGAACAAAAGCTATCTGTCTCTTGCCATCACGAAACAAAGTGAAGTATAGATCGCAACCACAGGGTACTAAATGAGTACTTCCTCTCGCTTCAATGGCACGAGTACATGCCATACTCCACTTTTGCATACAACACCTCACCACATACTGACACGAACTACACGCACTTTGAACTCGTTTACGACACTTGGTGTGATTATTTTCTGTAAGCATATTTAAAATTCCGAGGGTTCATGTTATGTTTTCCTTTTATCTATAACATGAACATGCTGTACCACCAATGTCTTTTATCAGCGAGCGTAACGGGGCAATCCTTGCATGCTCATAGCATGGCACCATGACCGCGCAAAGCACATACATATTCTTCTTTATCAAATTCGGAATCCAAGTGCGTCTGTCAATCTGTCCATCTGCCAATCTGCGTAATATATGGGGTAAACATTCCCCCGTTTGCAAAATAAAGACATAGGCTTCAAATTTCGACACGCAAGTCGATATTGGAAATGGGCTAAATCGGTCATAGGACACACACACTGAAAGCACTTTTGCCTTCAGGGTTTTTTGCCTCTTACTCATACACAACAATAGATACAAAATAAAGCTTTCCCCGTACATTGAGCAATGATATAGTAACTGTAATAAAATGACAAAAATCAGTCAAGCAGACCCAATTTTATGCAGTAAAGTTTTCTAACTTCGCATTTTATATCATTATTTTATAAAAAGTTAAACAAAAAAATTTGAAGGTAAAATTTAATTTTAGGAGCCTTTCCTCTTTAAATAAGCCAACGCAATATTATTTCTCCTCATACGAACTCGACTTTATTACAATACACACACAAATACTGCTCACGTTTTCAATTAAAACGACAATTGACCAAAGGTTACAAATATATTTTCATTTTCCTTTCGTTTTTGTTTATTTTCTCGATTTACGCTTGATATTCATAGCAAAAACACAAACATTTCCCGAAATTGCAAAAGCCATAATCGTATTCCTCTTGTCGACAACCTGTACTGCACCACATTTCACCACCAAGTGCTGAACACACCCCAGGAAAATGTTCTTCCAATGTTGGTGGTTTTTCTCTGCATGCACCCTTTTGAGCAGGCTCCGCAGAAAGTGCCAAAGAAAAGCAACTCCAAATGGTTAACACCAAAATCAATCTCATTTTCTTTTTTATTTATTAGTTTTAAGGAGCAACTTTCCTCATAGATACTCAAACACTGAAGACACTGTATTTTCTAATGAATTTATTAATAATAACTTTTTACGCTGATTTCTTTATCATTACACTTAGCCAGTAGTAATAAATAAATTGGGAATTAAGTGAAATTTAATTTCTTCTCTTTTTTTACTACGACTACGCAAAACAAAAAAAACAATCAAATCTATACCTTTGTTATTTAATCTAATCAAAACTTACTTACTCGTTGTTTAAAAAAAATTGTGTACTTTATTTATTGTGCAGAGGTGTGCAACACCCAGAAGAATTTGTCGATTTAAACTTATCTGTCCGTCTGTCCATATCTCTTTATTGTATTCTTGTGTTCTATCTACAGGTCACAATCTCTGAAATGAGATTTGGCGCAAGAACGTATTTTGGCCCAAGAACTAATGCTATTGGAAATGACTGGAACTGGACCACTTTTTCGACCACTTTCAACATAATGCCCTATTTTACTTGTTTATTTTTACTGCTTTCTTTTGTTTTGTTATTATTTGCTTTGCACAAATATTATTTACTACTTTTACATATAAAAAGGACCACACGGTGTCTGCTGACAACCTGTGCTACCCTATCCATATTACTCCCCAGTGCCGTATGAAATTTCCAAACCTTACAATTGCTTCTGTTAATCGCTGGCCCAAGGATTTCGCTGACCCGTATGTTATTAAAAAAACTTTATATTGTTTTAGCAAGATTTTCTTCTTCTCTAGTTTGCATCAATAATTAAGACCCCAACGTATATTGCCCTTATTGAATCTGCTTAGGAATCCTTTTTAGGTTGGGATTTTTAACAAATTTCACCTCCTTACGATAGTCTTTTAAGACTTGTAAGTTTGCCATCTCGTGTTCAAGTTTTTCTCCAGACTTTAACTAATCTAGCTTTCAAGGAGACTTGCACAAGCTGCTGTTAATAATGATTAGCATCTTTATATGATAACAGCGTTTATTTAACATAAATTATCTGACTAATGACTCACTTTTAAATTTGACTTATATTGAATTTCCTTGTAAAGGTTTCATAAATCAATCAGCGCATTTTCGTGAGCACTCAGCTTACTTCATTTGGACTTTGTGGTATTGTGTTGTTAAAAACTAAGCTTACATAAGGATGGCTCTTTCTCAGGCGTAGTTAAAGCAGAGAAGCTTGTGAGGGGCCAACCTCATCATAGTGCATAAAATGTAAAATAAAACTAAGCTCACAGTTTATAGCATTGTGCACTTGGTATATGCCGTCGAAGTAGCTCTACTCAAACGGCAATCAGCTGAAGAGACTCCGCTTCATGGATATAAAAATTCTCACGCCTATGCTGTTTTTTCTGTGCTTAAAGTTAAAAGTAAAACATGTAATGAAGAGAAGGAGAAAAAAGACATTTTAACAAATTATTATAAAAACAGGTCAAATTTCAAATGAAGACATCTGTTATTGGTTTTTAATGTCGTTAAAAAATTTATGCCGCTTCGTTTTTAATAAACGTATTAATGTATTTTAAACAGCAACAAGCGCAACAAAAACAACAACAAATAAATGACATCATTTATTAAGAGCTTACTTAATAAAGCAAGAGAAAATCCGAACTTGTTAACAGCAAGAAGAAATGATGGCAGGAGTATGGTTAAAATGAAAAATATATAAAAATTAATAATAAACTGAGTTATGGAAAAGTTCTGCTTAAGGATTTATAATAAAATAAATTAATCGGACGTCATCGTAACATATGTTACAAAGGGATTGAAAACAACACCATTTTACTGTTTCGAAATCTAAGACAAGCTTTACGTGATACCTTCATTAGAAGTTTTCGTCTTAATCAGCCTCAATTGGTGGTCAAAGTAATATTGTATTTTTTGTTATTTTCTTTTTATCGTTTTTTTTTTTTTTTTTTTTTTTTTATTTTTTTTTTAACCATTTTTTG